>JAGFNQ010000151.1:382923-463753 GCA_024364735.1 Boesenbergia rotunda | reverse complement strand
GTTGGTCTACAATTAGGTATAATAATCTACCTATGACACTTCTATAGTATTTTAGATCTACTGGTTTTCCATTTGGAACATTATCTAAAGTTAGGTTTGTTGCCATTGGTGTTTTTATTTCCTTAGATTTTCCATTCCAAATTTTTTAAGCAATTCTTTAGTGTATTTTTGTTGATAAACATAATTTCCTTTATTAGTTTGTTTGATTTGTAAACCTAAGAAAAATGTTAGTTTACCTACAAGGCTCATTTCAATTCTTGTTCCATTAATGTTATGAATTTGCGTAAAATTTTTGGGTTCATTGATCCAAAAATTATATCGTCTATCTATACTTGGGCTATAAAGATGTTGACCTCAAGAATTTTTACAAATAGGGTTGAATCGACTTGACCTTTATTGAATCCCTTAGAAATCAAATAAGTAATCATCCATACCAAGCCCTAGGAACTTGTTTTAAACTATATAGAACTTTTTTAGTTTAAATACATGGTCAGGATGCTTTGGATTTCTAAAAGCTAGGTGGTTGATCTACATAAACTTGTTCCTTGATTAGTCCATTCAAGGTGGTAGATTTTATATTCATTTGGTAAAACTTGAATCCTTTATTGGTTACATAACTTAATAATATTCTAATGGATTCAAGTCTGACTACTGGACCTCATCATAGTCAAGTCCCTCTACTTGACTAAACCCTTTAACTACTAATCTTTCTGTGAGATCGTTTAGAATCGATGGGGGAGGGGGTGAATATTGATAAAATTTCAGATAAGTAAGAATATTGCGCAGTGGAAAAATTAAAGCAATGCTAACTCGTTTTCTTTTTTACTTGGTTCGGAGTCTGTAATGACTCCTACTCCAAGGCCCACGGTCCTTGACCGTTTTCGTTGGGCAATTCTATATTTCGGAAAAAGGTGTTACAAACTTAAATCACGAATACAGATTTTAAACAACTTAAAATAAATATACCGATGACCAGAAAGTAATCTGAAGAATGGAGTAGCAGGTCGTCGATCTTGAGCGTTGTTGGCGCTTGAAACTCGAGCACCGGAGATCTGAACGGAGCGTTTGAGTGCTTGAGTTGGAAGTAGTGTTGTTTGGAAGCAAGGGGTGAACCCCTTTTTATACTGGTGTCCAGGGCGCCTGTGAGGCTGTAGGGTGCCTCCCACGTCACCGATTTGTATGCATCCTTATCCGTAGACTCAGCCAATGTTTATCCCCCATCTAGGGCGCCTGGGACGTCTAGGGACCTGACTGCTCACGGGCGCCTCACATGCTGACGTGGCAACCTGCCAGCTCAGCTTCGCAACCACAGGAAGAAACCCCATCTGAGGCGCCTGTATCAACACAGGCGCCTGTGTTCTCCGGTGCCTGAGTCCTCTCAGGCGTTTGGGATGCAAAAACTCGAACCTCTTGCTCCTATAACCAGGGTTAGTTCCAGAACAGTAGTAATAATAAAATCAAGTATAAATAACAACCTGCGCTATCTTGGTTTTGACTTTGGGTTTTCAAATGGAGCCCTAGGTCGAACCGACGCCTACTGTTCCCTCTTCTGGGAACGTGTCCTCACCTACTCCACTCTGGAGAAGTTACCTTTCGCCGGCTCTTCCGGTTTGACTTTTGCTCGGCCTCTGAGACTGCCGGATCTCAAGATGTCCGTTCCTCGACCCGTCTCTACTTCTGTCCGTAGCTCCCACCCGGCTAAGACTTCTGCCCGATCTTCCGAATCAGGACATAGGTGCCTAGTCCATAACTAGGACTTATTTCCCAACCCCTGGTCAGGTCTTTGGTGCCCAATCCATGACCAGGACTTATTGCTCAACCCTGCAGGTTAAGACTTTGTGCCTAGCTTACCTAGGACTTTCCTACATACTTAACAGATTCATTAGATAACACCTTAACCTTAACTTTGAACCCTTTGCCATTATCAAAACCCAAGTTCGATCTGGTGCTTCCGGCACCAACAATCTCCCGCTTTTTGATTTATGGCAACCTAGTTCAAAAGTTAAGTTAAAACAAAAAATAAAATAGTGTATTTAAAAACAGACATACATATTTCCTCTCTTTCCCCTTTAAAAAGTACTTTTGAAAAAAATGTATTAAGCTCCCCCTTGATTTAAGATTCTCCCCTGAAGCTTTCGAAAATATGTAATTTTTCAAAAAAACCTTTTGATTGAGGATACCCTTTTTGAGAAAAAGGTTGAAGTCTTTAAAATGAGAAATGCCACAGAAAGTTTTTAGACTTTGTTTTTAAAACAACCCCCTTAATAAAATATCCCTTTTTTCAAAAATATAATTTAGTCTTTTGAAAAGGAAAATTTTCAACTACTTTTGAAAACCTTTTGAAGTTGGAAAAATTAAGACACCTTTTGAGAAAAATTTGAATTTTTTTTAACTTTATTAAAAGATATTAACTTTACTTTTTCAGCTACTTTTGACAAACTTTTGAAGTTGGAAAAATTAAGACAACTTTTGATCTTTCGAGAAAAATTTGTTTTAAAAAAAGTTTTAACTTTACTTTTTTCTTTCTTACTCTCCCCCTTTGCCATTTATCAAAAAAATAATGTTCGAAGAAAAAAATAGTGTATCAGAGCCAGTTTATTTTGCAGAACTGAATTTTGAATGCATATTGAACCAATCCTAGTGAGTCCAAGCAAAAAACAAATAAACTAAATTGAACTCATTCGGGCCCTATCTAACCTAGTTAGCTACTTACTAACTGTTATATAACAGCAGCTTTCACTAGGGTTAGTCAAGTTAAGTGGTCTGATCAAGTTAGATTTTTTAAGCTTGAACACTTAGCTTGATTGTTGTTCAAATGTATTTATCGCCCCAACTGCTCTTGATGCACTGACTTAAAGCATCTTGAGTCAAGGCATAGACCTAAGTATCTCAACCCAGTCTAGGTTATCAATCAAAGAGTCCTAAAGTGCTTGTGAGATGCTGACTTCTAGATCTATATGAGCATGCAATTCTAGGGTTAAGTCCTAGGCTAAGTCCATTGCGTTAAAAAAGCCTAGTTTTAAAGGGGGTAAATTTTTTTTGAAAAAATCTAAGTCGAGATTTTTTTTAAATTCAAGACTTAATAAGAAAATGATTTTTCTGAAAATATGAAATACTAATTTAAAAAAAAATAAATGAAAATAGTCCTATTCTACTAAGCACAATCCTAACTGCCTTCTTAGTAAGCTAAACTCAGACTCAGGTAAGGGTTTGGTAAAGATGTCAGCTAGATTAGATTTTGAGTCCACATGTGTAAGTATGATTTCGCCCCTGGCTACGTGATCCCTAAGAAAATGATGTTTTACTTTAATGTGTTTGGTTCGGGAGTGATGAATAGGGTTTTTTGTAAGATTGATCGAGCTTATGTTGTCAATGAATATACTTTAGTTTGGGCATAGTCTAGCATAAAATCCTTAAGGGTATGCATCATCCATAACAGTTGTGCTACACACTCTCCTAGGGCATCATATTCTGCTTCAGTTGTTGATAAGACAACACAGTGTTGCTTTCTGATGCACTAGCTGACTAGACTGTGTCCTAGTAATTGACAACTCCCACTTGTACTTTTTCTATCTAATTTACACCCGGCATAGTCTGAGTCAGAGTATCCTGATAATTCGAAGTTGGAGGTCCTAGGATACCAAATACCTACATTTAGGGTACCCTTTATGTACCTAAGGATTCTTTTTACGACAGCTAGGTGAGACTCCTTAGCATAGGTTTGGTATCTCACGCACATTCCCACTGCAAACAGGATGTTAGGTCTACTAACAGTTAGTATAGTAAACTACCTATCATACTTCTATATTGTTTTAAATCAATTGACTTACCTTCAGGGTCATTGTCTATTTTTGCATTTGTGGCCATGGGAGTACCTAAATCCTTAGAGTTTTCAATTTTGAATTTTTTGATTAATTCTTTTGCATATTTAGACTGATGAACGTAGTTACCATCCCTAGTTTGTTTTATTTGGAGACCTAGGAAAAAGGTTAGTTCACCTACTAGGCTCATTTCAAATTCACTTTCCATAATCTTAACAAAATCTTTTAAAAAGTTAGTATTAGTTGACCCAAAAATTATATCATCTACGTAGATTTGGGCTATAAAAATGTCTTTTTCTAAGGTTTAACAAACAAGGTTGAGTCAATTTGACCTTGGTTAAATCCCTTAGAAGTCAGGTAGGTGGATAGTCTTTCATACCAGGCCCTAGGTGCTTGTTTTAACCTATAAAGGGCTTTCCTAAGTTTGAATACATGCTTGGGATTGTGTAAGTCCTCAAATCCTGGGGGCTGCCCTACATACACTTCCTCTTTTATGAATCCATTAAGAAAGGCAGACTTGACATCCATTTGGTATAATTTAAAGCCTCTATGGGATGCAAAAGCTAGTAACATCTAGATTGATTCAAGTCTAGCTATAGGGGCATAAGTTTCATCATAATCTAACCCTTCAACTTGACTAAAACCTTTAGCTACTAAACAAGCTTTGTTTCTCATAATCTCACCTTGATCATTTAGCTTGTTTCTAAATACTCACTTAGTGTCTATAACTAACTTACCTTCTGGTTTAGGTACTAAGTCCCAGACTTGGTTGCTCTCAAATTGGGCTAGTTCTTCTTGCATCGCAATAATCCAATCTGGGGCAGGTAGGGTTTCTTCTATATCTTAGGTTTTATTTTTAAAATTAGTGCAATTTGACTAAGATTTCTGTAGGAAGACCTTGTTTTGACCCCTAAGGTGGGATCACCCAAGATTTGGTCAGATGGATGACTTAGTCTGGGTTTCTTAGTTCTCCTAGAACTAGGTTTAGCCTCAGGTCCGACTGGTAGGTTTAGTTCAGGGATAGGTTCAACTACTTGTGTTGGCTCAACTATTGGTTCAATTGATGACTCAGTAGTTGGTTCAATTGATAGTTCAATTAATGGTTCAATTTCTTCTTGATCTTAATTTGAAGTATTTAGGCTTGGTGGGTTATTTAGGTTGACAGTAGGTTGTGTTACATTTTCTTCATCGAATATTAAGTTTGTGGTTTCTTCAATTTTAAGGGTTTGTTTATTGTAGACCCTATATGCTCTACTTGTTGTTGAGTATCCTATAAAAGTTTCTGGGGTTGATTTTGATTGGAATTTTCCTAGGTAATCCTTAGTATTCAAAATATGTACTTTACACCCAAATACCCTTAGATAATGCAAATTTGGTAGTCTGTGGTAATAAATTTCATAAGGGGTTTTGTTGTGTCTTTCATTTATTAGGACGCTATTTTGAATGTAGCAGGCTGTGTTTATCGCTTCTGCCCAAAATTGATTGGAAAAGTTGTATTCATTGAGCATGGTCCTAACGGCTTCCTGAAGGGTTCTATTTTTCCTCTCAACTACTCCATTTTGTTGGGGGATTCTAGGACATGAAAATTCATTGATGTACCCATTAATTTTACAGAATTAATTAAATCTCTGATTCTCAAATTCTTCCCCATGGTCACTTCTAAGTCTTTTAATTTGTGTGTCATTTTGATTTTCTAGCATTTTACAAAAATTGTTGAATGAGTCAAATGTTTCATCTTTGGTTTTTAAGAATTTAACCTAGGTAAATCTAGAGTAATCATTGATAACTACTAAGCAGTACCGATTTCCTCTTAGTGACTTGGCTCCATGAGAATCAAATAGGTCTAGGTGTAGGAGCTTAAGTGTGGCTTGGGTTAAGTCTGATTGGGTTGATTTGTGGGTTGACTTGGTTTGTTTACCTTGTTGACATGGATTACAGATGGTATTTTCAAAGTTTTTAATTCTTGGTATCCCTTTAACTAGTCCAAGTTGACTTAATTTTGAAATTAACTTCGTATGGGTGTGGCCTAGTCTTCTATGCCATAAATTGGTTTCTTCTAGTTGAGTTAGAAAACATTTAGGTATTACGGGTAGGTTAATCGTATAGACATTATTCTTTCTATTACCCTTAAGTGTAATTTCTGGGTCTTTCTATTACGGGTGAAAATATTAAGGTGAATTTTAATTTTGAAAAATATTAAGTGAAAGTTAATTTTGAAAATATTAAGGTGAATTTTAATTTTGAAAATATTAAGGTGAATTTTAATTTTGAAAAATATTAAGTGAAATTTAATTTTGAAAAATATTAAGAGAAATTTAATTTTGAAAAATATTAAGTTGAATTTCGATTTTGGAATTTGTTGAATTTGATTAAATGATATATTAAGGGTAGAATTAATTGGTTGGTTGGGTTGGACTAAATTATTAGGTCCTAGACATCTCACCCAATTCTAAGTGACAAAACAGGTTTTCATATCTATTTTGTGAGATGTATTATTTTTATCTTTTCATTTTATGTTAATTCTATGATTTAATTGAAGCTTGTGTTAGATTTGAGTTTAACAAATAGTAATTTAAAAGTGAGTTTCGATAATTGACTTCCAGGTCTTGGCGAGGCACAGAGGCCTTCTTTGGCCGTAGCCTTATTGGATCAACAACCCTTCCCTAGACAAAGCTTTTTAAAGAAAGATCATTTTCAAATTACTTTTTGAGACACTCTGGTCTATCTAGTTTAGGATTTGGAGAGGTAGCTTCAGCTAGTTCCACCGGACTAAACAGACCAAATAGGGTACGCCTTACCCTACTTGACTCCTTAGACAGACTTCCTTAACGTACTATCATCTCACTGCATCCTAATACTATGTTGTTCAAGTTTCAATTAAGTCTGATCCTTAACTAACCATTCCTATGTCTAAGCAGAATCATATTAAAAAAACATAAATAAACAACCATCAAGCAATAATTCAAGAAAACAAAAATCATCTAAGTACAAAAATGATTTTTATATTGGCTCCCCTTGGACTGAAGCCTCGATATGGGCTAGGCAAGATGTGAATCTTGTCCTTGGAGATCCAATATTGGTTTGGTCCAGCTTGTTTGTTCAAACTCAGCTTAGGGACCCATACTTGGACTCGAGTTCTAGTTTAGTTCAATACAGAGTAGTAAAATCTGTATCGTGAGTTGGTTCGATAGCCAAGTCCGGATCGATTTAGAACTGACTTCTGTTTTTCAAGAATCATGTCAAGATTCTTGGAACCCGAAGTGAACCGTTCTAACGCGACTCTGAGTTCCTTGACTTGAGTTTTCAAGGAGGAATTATCTTCCTCAAGCTTTTGAACTTAAGTTGAGTTTCCTTCATGAACTGACTCAGTTAAGGAACTCGAGTTGACTTCCTCTTTCAGGATTTTGACTTCCTGTCGGTGGGTTTCAATCCGAATGTTAGCTTTTGCCAACTTGCGAGACAGATATGAAATCAAATCGTAAAGTTGTGATTTGGGATAGCCTCTTACCGTTATTCGTCCGTCCTCTGAGATCGATAGCTTTCCGATGCTGACGTCTTCTTCCGGTTCCAATTCGGATTCGGAGTTGAGATCTTCCAAGGCGGTCAGTATGAGAAGATTGGAGTGTGGGCCCTCTTCTTCATCTTCCGAAGACTATTCGTCCCACGTGGCTTGTAGTGCCTTCTTCCTTTGAGCTTTCTTGTTTTCTTTCAAGTTAGGACACTCCGATTTGAAGTGACCCTTCTTGTTGCACCCGTAACAGGTTACGCCGCTCTTCGTTTTTTTGGCTTGTGGAAGGTTCAACTGGATCGTCCTTCTTTGGTGCAATCTTTTTCTTTTGCTTTTGTTTCTTCAGCAACTTGTAGTAGTTGCGAGCCATCCAGACCAGTTCTGGATGATCGATTCCGTCGTCGTCGGATTCCGAATCGGAATCTGACTCGAGTATCAATTGTAACTTTTTCTTCTTTGGTTTCCTTGAGTTTTACCTGCAAATAAAGCTATACTTTTCTCGACTTGTGCAGTATTAGTTTGTTCATATAACTCTATTTCGGAAAACAATTCATCAAGTTTTATATCTGACAAGTTCCTAGAAACCTTGTAAGCATATACCATAGATGCCCACAAGGGGTTCCTTGGGAACGAGTTCAGAGTATACCTTATTAGGTCATGGTTTTCCACCTTATGACCTATAGTGTGTAGTCCGTTCATCAGCTCCTGGATCCTTGCATGGAGCTGTGCTGCTGTTTCCCCATCTTGCATCTTGATGGTGTATAGCTTGTTGAGTAGTAGATCGCGTTTGTTGATCCGCGTATCCGACGTACCCTCGTGCAGCTCGATCAATTTGTTCCAAAGCTCCTATGCATTGCTGAAGGGGCCGACGCGGTTGAGCTCTTCCTTGGTTATCCACATTGAAGTGTCTGCGTGGCTTTGGCATCTGCTTTGATCTTCTTTTTCAGTGGAGTGTCCCACTCTGAGTATCCTTGCATGTTACCTTGTGCATTTTTAGGGATCTCTAGTCCGGACTGGATGATGATCCACATGTCCACCTGAGTTTTCAGGTGGACCTCCATCCTGCTCTTCCAGTAGGAGAAATCTTCTCCTGAGAAGAGTGGTGGTCTCGCGGTGTTGTAGCCTTCTTGCATGACCATAGAAATTTTTAATATAAAAAATTTCAAAAAAACTTTGTTCCAAGACATAGTCTTGGATTAGCAGTGTAGTATGAAAAAGAAAGGAAAATCGAGTGGTGTTGCACCAACCTCGACTAATGAAAAATTCACGAACGATAAAAATTTTATGAATGAAAAGAAAAATCCAAAAATTACTCAATTGGTGATTGCACCAAATTTGAGCCACCTGCTCTGATACTACTTGTGGGATCATTTAGAATCGTTAGAGGGGAGGTGAATATCGATAAAATTTCGAATAAGTAAGAATATTGCGCAGCGGAAAAATTAAAGCAATGCTAACACGTTTTCTTTTTTACTTGGTTCAGAGTCTATAACGACTCCTACTCCAAGACCCACGGTCCTTGACTGTTTTCGTTGGCAATTCTATTCGGAAAAAGGTGTTACAAACTTAAATCATGAATACAGAATTTAAACAACTTAAAACAAATATACCGACGACTGGAAAGCAATATGAAGAACGGAGCAGCAGGTCGTCGATCTTGAGCGTTGTTTGCGCTTGGAACTCGAGCACGGGAGATTTGCACGGAGTGTTTGAGTGCTTGAGTTAGAAGAAGTGTTGTTTGGAAGCAAGGGGGTGAACCCCTTTTTATACTGGTGTCCAGGGCGCCTGTGAGGCTGTAGGGCGCCTCCCACGTCACCGATTTGTGCACGTTGTTATCCGCAGACTCGACCAACGTTTATCCCCCATCCAGGGTGCTAGGATGTCTAGGGCACCTGACTTCTCAAAGGCGCCTCACATGCTGACGTGGCAACCTGACAGCTCAGCTTCGCAGCCACAGGAAGAAACCCCATCTGGGGCGCCTGTATTAACACAGGCGCCTGGGATGCAGAAACTCGAACCTCTTGCTCCTGCAACCAGGGTTTGTTTCAGAACAGCAGTAATAATAAAAGTAAGTATAAATAACAGCCTGCACTGTCTTGGTTCTGACTTTGGGTTTCCAAATGGAACTCTAGGTCGAACCGACGCCTACTGTTCCCTCTTCCAGGGAACGCGTCCTCACCTACTCCACTCTAGAGAAGTTACCTTTCGCCAATCCGCGCCTCCAGTTGGACTTTTGCTCGGCCTCCGAGACTGCCGGATCTCAAGACGTCTGTTCTTTGACCCGTCTCTACTTCTGTCCGCAGCTCCCGCCCGGCTAAGACTTCTGCTCGATTTTCCGGATCAGGACTTCGGTACCCAGTCCACGACCAGGGCTTATTGCCCAATCCTCGGTCAGGTTTTCGGTGCCCAGTTCACGACCAGGACTTATTGCTCAACCCTACAGGTTAAGACTTTGTGCCTAGTTTACCTAAGACTTTCCTGCACACTTAACAGATTCATTAGATAACACCTTAACTTTAACTTTGAACTCTTTGCCATTATCAAAACCCAGGTTCGATCTGGTGCTTCCGGCACCAACACTTTCTTTATTTCTAACTGTTTCACTTTTTTCATTTAGTTTATTTCTAAATACCCATTTTGTTTTATTAGATTTTTTGTCTTTTGGTTAAGGGTACTAAGTCTCAAATTTCATTACATTCAAATTGAGCTAATTCTTCTTCCATGGCTATAGTTCAGTCTGGGTCTAGTAAGGATTATTCTATTGTTTTGGGTTCAATTTTGGATATTAATGCAATTTGACTTAGGTTTCTAGATGCAGATCTAGTTTAAACCCCAAGTTTGGATCTCCTAGTATTTGCTCAACTGGGTGATTTGAGCTAACTCTTGTTGTTCTTAAATCACATATTGTGAAATGTGTAGAAGTACAGGTCACATGAAAGAAGGTTGCCCTCTTGGGCCCATTACCACTCAGTTGGCTTAGATAGAACAAGTGGATGCCATTGGGAACTTCAACTCAAGGCCTAAAAATCCATACTCCAATGCCTATAATCCCGGATGGAGGAGCCATCCCAACTTCTCATATTGCAACAACCAAGATTATAGACAACCATTAGGCTATCAATAGAACAATCAACCCTCTAGAATTGAAAAGATCCTTGAAGAGATACTAACAAACCAAGTAGAAATGAAAAATGACATCAAGCAACTTAATACAAGGATGAACAACACCGAGAAACATTTGAAGATGCTTGATAGTCAAGTTGATCAAATAGCTAGTTCTCTATGTCAAGCACAAGAAACATTTACAAGGAAGTAAGAGCCAAACCCAATAGAGCATATTAATAAGATTGTGCTGAGAAGCGGACAGACCTTGGGAGAACTGCAAGTGACCGCTACAAATAAAGGAGTTGAGCATAATGGAGAGTCGTTTCCTTCTTCCTCTATTGATAGAGTTTTGCAAGAGAAAGAGGAGGGTACCGTACTAATTGAAGTGCCTCCATAAAAAAGAATAGTACCACCAATCCCTTTCCCTTAGAGGATCTCAAAAGTTAGGAAAGATGAAGAATTTGATAATTTTCTAGAGAAGATAAAAGAGATATACATTGACATCAATCTTTTTGGTGCCCTCAACAAATGATAAAATTTGTCAAGTTTATGAAGGAGATCATATTGAACAAAAAGAAGAAAGGACATGAGACCATCCCTAACAGAGGAGTGTAGTGCGTTGCTTTGGAACACACTACCTCTTAAGCTCCACAACCCGGGAAGCTTTTCCATACCTTGCAAGATCAGTACTACGGTAATTGGAAAGATATTATATGACTTGGGAGCTAGTGTAAGTCTCATATCTTATTCAATGTGTAAAAAATTGGGTTTCAATGATTTAAAATTAACCACCATGGCATTGCAACTACCAGACTATTTTTATAGATGCCCTTTGGGTATAGTGGAGGATGCGATGGGAGGATGCGCTCGTTCAGGTATGGAGTTTCATTTTCCTTATGGACTTTGTGGTCTTGGATATGGAGGAAGACTCGAAGATTCCAGTGATTCTTGGTAAACCTTTCCTTGCCATTGCCGCCGAGACTATAATAGATGTTAAAAATCATAAGTTGTCTTTTGGTGTTGGTGAGGATAAAATGGAATTAATTTTAGCTAAGGACTCTAATGAATCTTCTGCTATTATAAGTATATGTTACAAGTTGGATGATCTCCAACTACAAGGAAAGGAGCACCACCCCTTGGGGCAACCGCTGATCAAAGCACCATGCCCGACCAAGGAAGGGAGTCGACCTTGGTTAAGGAACGACAAATACAGAAGTAAGACAAGAGCCTAGAAAAAAGAAGTGGCAGAGGCAAGTGACCATAATGGAGGGGTGCATATCCCCTTTAAGGTCAAGGCTCCAAGTTGTGTCAGTCAGGGGTTGAGCTCGTGACCTTAAATGTGCGCTTCTTGGGAGGCAACCTAAAGGTTGCTTATGTTTCCTTTTGATTCTTTTCTTTTCTTTTCTTTCCTACCTTTTGTTCAAAATTTTAATTTGGATTTTCTTGTATTCTTAAGGTTTTAATCACCATGAGCTAGCTATGGACTTATCTATGGGCATGGAGGCAATGGGGAGGAAGAAGGTTAAAACAGGACTTGCTTCCAAAACAGGGTTGTGTCTACCCTGTAGACCATGTCGTTCACACGACACGCTCATGCCTATGAGACACGATCATGTTCCCTCAACTAGAGAGAAGACTGGCCATGCCATCCCATTGAGACATGACCATGCCTAATAAAGAGCAGCAATAGAGGACTTGGCAAAGAGTTACACACCACAACCGTGTCTCTTGGACATGGCCGTGCCACTTCAGTCCAGGGAGTTTAATGACTCGACTGTGTCTCCTTGACATGACCGTGTCACTTTGGCTAGAAGAACTTATGACACAACTGTGCGTATGGGGCACGAGCCATGTCTCTCCTCTTCTTCTAAAAAAATGGTCATGTGGCAAGGGAGCTAGGGCAATAAAACCCAAATCACATGGCTGTGTGATCCCCTTCTTCCCTTTCTTCATCTCTCTTCTTCTCCAAGAGCCTCCCATCCTTCTCCCCCCTCTATGATCTCTTCTTCTAGGGCTAGATCTCCTTCCTCCAAGTCTCGATCTACGCTCTCACCCTCTGACAACAACATCTCACCAAATTCTCTTCCTCTACTTCATTCTTCAAGATCACCTTCTCTCCTCCAATATCCTTCTCCTCCACCCATTTCTTTCCAAGAAGCACCCTTCTTCTTCTTCATCCACAACCAACCCTTTTCTCACAAGCTCTCTTTTCCACTACTTAGATTTGTGAATCATGTCTAACATATTGAAGAAGCTTTGTAAGAGTGGCGACTCTATCGGCAGAGGTGAGGACCTTGGCAAGGACAAGGGGAAGGGAATTGATAAAGGCAAAGAAAAAGCAACTAGCAAAGGCATAAGACAAACATGCAACGAAGGTAACGAAGAATTTTACAACATTATTTTTCATAATAATGATCAGAAATCTAGATATGATTTTTTTGTTAGCTATTAGGAAACCGCAAGTGCACTGAATGTTGTTAGCAATAAAAAATATCGATTCTCAGGGGCTGTGGTTTAAACACTAATCATGTTCACGAAGAAAGTTAGCCAGGCTAGCGAAGGTTGGTTTGGTAACAAGAACTAGAAAGAGAGAGAGAGAGAGAGAGGTCCAAGAGGTCAAAGGGTGAAAGTTGGTTTGGGAAAGCTGCTCTAGACTTTTGGTTTAATTGCAATACTAGTTAATGTGCTACGGATTGCTAACGCCCTACCCTCTATGTTTATACACTTGTTGAGATCATAACTATGTACCGATGTGAAACTCTGCAAAGATGCACCGGAGTGTTTCCCTCATAGTTATCCAATGCCACTAAGTGAGAAGGTACTTAGAGAGTTCGGTCAAAGCGATACCCCTATCACATGAGAGCCCCTTGGTCATATGACTCTAGATTATACAAATCACTTTCTAACATATATAGGATTGTAAGAAACCCATTCAACGTATTTAGATAATCTCTTAATAGAATTGAACTCCATTTCAAGGTAACACCAGAGATGTCCGATTAAAGGGATACCCTTTGTCACGAAGAGCCCCCTGATCATACGATTTCAGACATTCCCTCTACATGGTGACCAATCAATACAACCGTTCAATCAAATCACACATAGAAAATACATTCGACACAAACATTTAATCGAACATGAACAAGGCATAATCATGTCATAGGAATAGAAAGAGACCAAATGCATAGTGGTACATCAATAATCACATTACAAATACTTCCTACACCCTAGAGTACAGAGATCTACTCCATAAATATAAGAATAAATCTAGAAGACAATAGATAGGAAAGCATTCAACCCGATCTAAAGAGAAGGGAGAAGAAAACTTAGCCACGAGATAAATCCGAGTCTTCTATATCCAATTCTTTGCTTTGGAAGTAGACACGAGATGGAGAGCAGCTTTGAATCATCAATTTATGGCTAGAACAATGGTGGAGCTTGACCTCTTGGGCCTTCCCTTAGGGAAGAATCCTCCTCCCCTTGAAAAGGGGGAGAATTCTCCCTTTATAGGTAGGGGACACAACCCTTGCCTCACTATGTCACACGATCGTGCCCAATTGGCATGACTGTGGTGTGTTGTCTTTGTAGAAGTGAGGCACAATCATGCCTCAAAGGCACAACCTATCAATTTTAATTTGCCCAGATAAGGCATGATAGTACCTCAAAGGCACGGCTCGCCCGTGTGTAGTTCATTGGATGAGACACAACCATGCCTCTGGGAATGGCACAACCATGTAAACCCTCTAAATGAGTGACTATGGTGCACTGGATGACACGATTGTGCCTCTAGGCACGACCGTGAGAGCTTCTGGAGAGGTTTTTTTTGAGACATGGTTATGCCTCTAAGACATGGTACAACCGTGTGAGCTTAAGATTTTGCTGTCCAAGTGTGCTTTCGCTCTAGATTGTCTCCAAATCATGTCATGTCAAGGAAAGTATCAAAAGAGTAAATGATAGAATGGGGTGCGAGAACATAAATCATAAATAAGAAATGCATGTGAATGTACTTCAAATAGTGTCTAAAAACATATACAATCTATGTGCATCATTAGCCGTAAACTACTTTGCACACATTTCTTGATCGTTACACTATGGACATTCTAGGGATTAAGGACTATAGGGATCTCAGTGCAAAAAACACTTAAAAATATAGCAAAAATTTGAGATCCCTTCGAGCAATCCATGCGAAAGAAATAACTCATACGAAGTTCGATCTATCTAACTAAGGGTTATTGTAACGACCCTCCCTCCTCACTCTAGAGGGACGTCACATTACTTTTCTGCTGAACCAGGACTAGTCGACTGACTCCTTGAGCAGTCGATTGGTGCTAGTCAACTCCTAGGCCAAATCACTCCCCCAATCTTTCTGTTCGAAAGTTTGCCTGGGACTAGTCGACTGGTGCAGTCGACTCCACCTGGAAATCACTCGACCAATCTTTCTGTTCCCTCGAATTCCTGAGGGCAATCGACTGCTACCTTGAGCAGTCGACTGCTACCTTGAGCAGTCAACTGATACGTCTGGAATTTCAGTTCCAGACTTCAGAACACATATGAATACTTCAAATACAACACTTCCACTCCAATCAAATACAACACTTCCACTCTAACAGTAATTAGAACTCATAATCAAAATACTTAGACTAGATCATAAACCATCTAACATGCAACTCAAATAGTAAGAAAACATCTCAAACTTATAGTCTTTGTGGAAATAATAACTCAACTTATAATGAAACTTAAGTAAACATATAAAGTTTTACTGTTTAGAACACTAGCAAGTCTCATCCCAAAAGATCTCACTCCACGGTTCTGCCGCCACTGACACAAATCATCCCTCCTTTAGCCTCCTTGCCTTACATCCTTTCTTTACCTTTATCTATAAAAAAAGGATGCAAACTATATGCAAATTGCTTAGTAAGTAGATACCTACTCTCACAAAACATGCAATCGATAGTAAACATGCTCTTGGTCAAAATGCTTGCTTTTAAACATATGGAACTAGAAATGCCATGCTTAACATGAATATGCTCATGAATACACTTGTAACAAATGCTTGCATTTAAAAACTTTGCTTGAAATGAAAAATGCTTATCATGCTTGAAATAAATGCTTGCTTTTGAAAACTTTGAAACCTTGTATGCTCTTATACTTCTTATACTTCAAAATAGATAAACATCCTCCTTTGGGCCAAACATAATACCAATGCGCGCATCCCTAATAGGTTTTGGGGTAGCTAGCCACCAAACCCTACTAGAGCGTCTCTACTAGGCTCGCCTAGATCTCTATGGGTCTCGGCCTGGTACATGCCACTTTAAAAGTAATATACTTAAACTTGTACTCATGCTTGTATAAAATGCTTAACTTGCACATAGAAGGAAATGTTCTCAAAACTCGTTATAGGACACAACAAAACCTTGGTTTTGTACTTATCTCATTTCTTAGTCCCAAAACTTGTTCTAGGGCTTAGTAAGACCTCGATCTTACTCAGAACATTTACCGAGCATCTTGTGTGCCCTAACTCCCAAAATTTATTTTGGGGTAAATCAAGACCTTGGTCTTGCTAATCTCATGATGACACACACAAAAGAAACTTAGAGTCGAGTTTTACGACAACAAGAAATCATATAAAAACTGCTTTTACTGTAGGTGAGTGATCTACTTACATCTTTATACTTCTAAACATACTACACCGACGTAGGATCTAGCGTGATACTCCTTGTCTACTTCCTTCGCACGATCCGGATCTTGGGCGCAAGAAATGAAGAGAACCCTAGTTCTCCTTTTCTTGTTTTCGTAGGGAAGAAGGAGAATGAGAAAACCCTTGGTTTTCTCTTCTTCTATTCCTTTATATACTAAGTGGAAGTTGAAGCAACTTCCATAAAAAGACGCTTACTATCCCTTATATCTTAATGTGATTCTTTACCACCACCTAATGGAAACCTAAATCAATGCTAAACAAGGGGTCTTGGGTTCGAACCTCGACTCCAACCCTTTAAAGAAATTTTTAATTTCTTTTTTATTTTGGAAAATTCTGGGCGTTATAGTTATACCTTTGGTGCGTGTCCTTCGCTTATCCCGCTTGTCTTCGGTTCATCGGATATCTTGCATGTTCAAGAATCCATACCTCTAGTAGTATCCACACGAACACGATCTCAACTTCGGAAAAGAACTACCTTAGTTGTGCTAGCAACTAGGTGTAGTTCACAAAGCATAAAAACCAAACACCCTCAAAAGATAGTCTCAACCGAGTGGGAGAGGAAGAGAAATAAGGGAAGAAAAATGACACTTTATTCTCATGGAATTTTTGAAAATTACTTATATTTATCTCATGAATATGAAGGGATTTAGTCCCTTGAGCTTCCCATCACATTAAAGCCAATAAACATAATTAAGCACATGTTTTTCATTTTAATAAAGTATTTGTTGGATCGGAGTAAATCGATAGAGGGGGGGGGGTGAATATCGATCGGAAAATTTTCGGACAATAAAGAGAAATACGCAGCGGAAATAGTAAAGCAAAGTCGCTAACACGGTTTGTTTTACTTGGTTCGGAGTCGCAGTCGGCTCCTACTCCAAGGCCCTTGGTCCTTGATCGTTTACGTTGGACAATTCTATATTCGTAAAAATGATTACAGTTTCTAGTACAGATATAGAATCGAAAAAGAGAATTACAACACTTAAGAAATGACATCTTCTACCGACGATCGGAGTGGATGGAATTTCGGAGCAGCGGGTCATCGTCGGCGCTTGAATCACGAGTGCAGAGCGTGCCAGAGCGTAGCGCTTGAGTAAAGTGTTGAAAGTGAGATTTGCAAGTTCTTCTCAAGCCTTGGGGGTGAACCCCTATTTATATTGGTTGCTTGGGCGCCTGTGTTGAAGGGGGCGCCTACACGTGGCATCTCTTGCGTGAACTCCAATCCGCAGGCTTGGTCAGTGCTTATCCCCTTCTTTGAAGCGCCTGAGCTAACTGGGGTGCCTGTGTTAACATAGGCGCCTAGCTTGACTTGGTCCAAAGGCTTTCGTGGCAGTTTGCTTCGATGGTCTTGGTTTGGCCTTGCACTGGGGCGCCTGTATCCATACAGGCGCCTAGCCCAGTGAGGCGCCTCCTTCCAATGAGGCACCTGAGCTGCAGAAACACAATCCCTTCGAGCCTGCAACCAGGGTTAGTTCCAAAATACAAGAAGCAAATATATATGATATGTTAGACATTATTTACAGCCTAAGCTGTCTTGGTTCTGACTTTGTGTCTCCCAAATGGAACCCTAGGTCGAATCGACGCCTAATGTTTCCTCCTATGGGGAACGCGTCCTCACTTACTCCTCTCCGGAGAATTTGCCTTTTTGCCAACCGGCTCCTTCGGTTGGACTTTTGCCCAACTTTACTCACCAGGTCTTCGTGCCCAATCCGTGACCAGGACTTAGTTCCCAGCTTTACTCACCAGGTCTTCGGTGCTCAATCCTCGACCAGGTCTTAGTGCCCAGCTTTACTCACCAGGTCTTCGGTGCCCAGCCCTCGGCCAGGTCTTAGTGCCCAGTCCACGACCAGGACTTATTGCCCAACCTTATGTCAGGACTTAGTTGCCCAGCCTGCGATCAGGACTTAGTGCCCAATTCTTAGAACCAGGACTTCGTGCCTAGTGTTCTTAGGACTTTTCCTGCACACTTGAGTAACATCGTTAGAGTACCAATAATACTTAACTTTGAACCTTTTGCCAATATCAAAACAAGGTTCGGTATGGTGCTTCCGACACCAACAATCTCCCCCTTTTTGATTTATGGCAACACATGTAACGACCCGGAAAATTCTCTTAATATTTTCTTAAAATATTAAGCATGTCTAAATAATTTTCCAAGGGACCTAGAAATATTAAGGAGAACTTTGGCCTAGAAAATCCATGTTTTCTCATTTAAATTGAGAAAACTAAGTACCAATGAGCTTTAAATGGGCTCCAAAAATGGGTATTAATTAGGTAAAAATTAATATAAATTAGGTAAAATTAATATAAATATAAAAGAATTTTATTTAGGAATATTGACATAATTATGGGTGATTTTAGGGGGATTTTCGGAATTTAAAAAAATAAAAAATAATAAAATAAATGAAATAAAAATAAAATAAAAATAAAGGTGCATGAGCCAAGAATTGAACCTTGGACCTCTTGTACAACCATGTATGCACTAACCAACTCACCTAGCAAGGTATTGTTAGGAGGGAATGAAGTGGATATTGGTTAAGGCATAGAAGAAGATGAAGAGTCATGGAGAGACTCTTCATTTGCCTCCTTAATGGGCTATTAAAGGGGGTTTTGGGAGTTACCTCTTCTTCCCATCACTTGCATTTCGAAACCTCTCCCTTCCCTCATCCTAGCCGAATACCCAAGGAGGGGTTCTCTCTTGGAAAAGCTCCACAAGAGGTCTTATCTCCAAGATCTAAGAGTTTTCCCAAGGATACAAGGACAAGGAGGCAAGGATCCAAAGCTTTTACAATCTTCTTCTTCTTCCAAGGTTCGAAAAATCAAGAAACTCAAGGTAAGACTCCCTCACCTATGGTATAATAGTTTCCTATGATTTTTATGATTTTTAGCATGATATATTGGATAGTTTTTGGATTTGATGTTGAAAGGAAAGAAAACCAAGAACTTTATGTTTAAAGGTTTCGGCCACCATGTTTTTAAGATCTAAAATTATGCTAAAAATCTGTATAATGCTATTTAATGTTCCCTTATGATGTTTAGAAGTTAAGTATAATTTTTGGGAATTTTTGGAGTACCCTAGGATACCCTAGGGTTTCGGCCAACATGAAAGAAACAAAAAACTAAGAACCCTGAGTTTAAGGGTTTCGGCCACCAAGTTTTAAAGGTCTATAATTATGCTAAAAATCATGATAATGTTGTTTAATGTTCCCTTCTGATGTGTAGAGGTTAAGTATAATTTTTGGGAATTTTGGAGTACCCTAGGACACCCTAGGGTTTCGGCCAACATGAAAGAAACAAAAACTAAGAACCCTGAGTTTAAGGGTTTCGGCCACCAAGTTTTAAAGGTCTATAATTATGCTAAAAATCATGATAATGTTGTTTAATGTTCCCTTATGATGTGTAGAGGTTAAGTATAATTTTTGGGAATTTTTGGAGTACCCTAGGACACCCTAGGGTTTCGGCCAACATGAAAGAAACAAAAACTAAGAACCCTGAGTTTAAGGGTTTCGGCCACCATATTTTAAAGGTCTATAATTATTCTAAAAATCATGATAATGTTTTTTAATGTTCCGTTCTGATGTGTAGAGGTTAAGTATAATTTTTGGGAATTTTTGGAGTACCCTAGGACACCCTAGGGTTTCGGCCAACATGAAAGAAACAAAAACTAAGAACCCTGAGTTTAAGGGTTTCGGCCACCATGTTTTAAAGGTCTATAATTATGATAAAAATCATGATAATATTATTTAATGTTCCCTTATGATGTTTAGAGGTTAGGTATAATTTTTGGGAATTTTTGGGGTACCCTAGAGGCCCCATATGGTTCGGCCAACCCCAAGGACCCAAGGGTTAGGGTTGAGTCTTTAACTTCAAGCATATGTTTATGTGTTGCCATGATATAAGGATGATGGAAGGTGATTATGTGAATTTTCACATGGCCTTGGGACTCCACAAGTTTCAGCCAAGAAGGGTTAATAGGGTAAAAGTTAAGATTTATTTCAAGTAAGGGTCCCAATGACCCTATGGTAAGATGTGATTTGTGTTTATGAATGATATGTCATGTTTATGAATGATATGCCATGTTTACGAATGATATGCCATGTTTACGAATGATATGCCATGTTTATGAATGATATGCCATGTTTTAGGATAATACGAATGTATGCCATGCTCTATGAATGATGTGTACATATGCCATGTCTAAGAATGAAAATGATGAATGACAAGTATGATGAATGAAAGATGATGCTTATGTCTTTAAGGCATAAATATGCTAAACGGCACGGTCGATGGTCGACGGTATGACGGTCGAGAGGACCGGTAAATGGGCCGGTAGACGGGCCGAGCCGTAACAAGTTATGCTATGATAAGTATGCCATGAATGTCTTATGAATGATGAAACATGAAAAGTATTTTACTTTATGTATGGGCTTGTACCGGACCGAAGTATGGGTCCAAGGGATGGGCACCTTAAGAACGCCCCGGTTCTGGACTACCGAAGCTGTCCACGGTTCTGGCACTACCGGAGCTGTGCAACAGGGATGGGCACCTTAAGAACGCCTCGGTTCGGGGACTACCGACTATGCTGTCCTTACCCTAGTAGGTTGGGGCTCGCGACCTCGGACTTGCTAGGGATGCGCGTAATGATGTATGTATGTGGTACAAGCCGGGGACCCCAAATGATGTTATGATGATTATGTTTAAGCAATGAAAAGTATGTTTTAAAAGTTAAGCATCCTTATGTATATGCATTCCACTCATGCATCCATTCATGTTATGCATTATGCTATGTTGATAAGATTTTATGCTTACGTTTCATGTTAAGAAGTATGCATGAGAATGAATGAATTATGCCATGCTTAGAATGTTCACTATGTTTACGATATGCCATGAATTATGCCATGCTTAGAATGTTCACTATGTTTTATGATTTATGCCATGAATTATGCCATGCTTAGAATGTTCACTATGTTTCGATATGCCATGAATTATGTCATGCTTAGAATGTTCACTATGTTTATGATTCATGCCATGAATTATGTCATGCTTAGAATGTTCACTATGTTTACGATATGCCATGATTATGCCATGCTTAGAATGTTCACTATGTTTATGAATTGTGCCATGAGAATGAATGAATTATGCCATGCGTAGAATGTCTATGATGTTTATGTTTATGCCATGTATCATGCCATGCTTAGAATGTTACTATGTTTATGTTCATGCCATGCTATGTATACGATAAGTGATGCAAGATGTTATGTTCTAAGTAGAGCACCAAGTATGTTAATGTTTTATGTGCTCATTATGAGATGATGAATGATGGATGGTTTTGTGAGTAGGAAAGAGTCTTACTAAGCCTGTGTGCTTATAGTCTTATTNCCCTAATAGGTTTTGAGGTAGCTAGCCGCTAAACCCTAATAGAGTGTCTACTAGGCTTGCCTAGATCTTGTGGGCCTTGGCCCAATGTATGCCAAAAAGACCTTGGTCTTTCAATGTAATATACTTAAACTTGTACTCATGTTTGTATTTAAAATGCATAACTTAGCATATCTTTTGTACTTAAAAAGTAATATTCCCAAAACTTGTTTTAGGACACAACAAGACCTTGGTCTTGTTTATTATCTCATTTCTTAGTCCTAGAACTCGTTCTAGGGCTTAGTAAGTCCTTGGTCTTACTCAGAACTTTTATCGAACACCTTGCATGCCATAATACCAAAACTTGTTTTGGGGCAAATCAAGACCTTGGTCTCGCTATACTAAGATCACAAACACCAAAAAGACTTAGAATCATGTTTAGAAATCATTCGAGAACTACTTTTACCGCAGGTGAGTGATCTACTTACCACTTTACGCTTCTAAACTTACTACACCGACGTAGGATCTAGCGTGGTACTCCCACTTCCCTCGTGCGATCCGGACCTTGGGCGCATGAAAAGAAGAAACCCCTAGGTTTCCTCTTCTTGTTTTCGTAGGGAAGAAGAAAGAATGAGAAAACCCTTGATTTTCTGTTCTTTCTATTCCTTTATATACTATGTGGAAGTTGAAGCATCTTCCATAAAGGACGCTTACTATCACTTATCTAATATTAGTTTCATATTCCAGCGCGATGCTTTACCACCACCTAATGAAAACTTACACCTAAGTTAAACAGAAGCTCTCGGGCTTGAGCTTCTGCTCCAACCCCTTTAAAGAAATTTTTATTTTAATTCCTTTTTATTTTGGAAAAATTTTAAAAATTCTGGGTGTTACAACATGAACCCTTTACCACTATCAAAACAAGATTCGATCTGATGCTTCCGGTACCAACATTTGTCAAATATCAAAAAAGGAAGATTGTTGGTGCAATTATGCTCCAAATATTTTTTACTTTTGATGTTTGGTTAAATGAGTTTATGTTAGGCAATGTTGGTGATCTAAAATGAAATTTGAGTAAGTAGGTACAAAGGAAAGTCCAGGTATGTGATTGTGCAAAGAGCATCAGTAATGAATAGTTAACCTCTAGTGTTTCGATGTTTGACAATATACTAAGATCTGGTCAAAGTGATCAAGGGTTAAGCCAAACAGGACCTGATGTTTGGTAGGGTAAACCCAAGCTTGATCAGGTTGACCAAAGGATTAGCCAAACAGGACCTGATGTTTGGCAGGGTGATCAAACCTAGATCTGATTTGTTTGACAATATACCAAGGTTTGATTAGTTATAACAAGGGTTAGTCAAACAGAATATGATGTTTGGCAGAGAACCCAGGGTTGGTCAGTTTGACCAAGAGATAAGACAAACAGGAGTTGATGTTTGGCAAAGTAATAAAATACATTTGGACTAAGACAAACAAGACTTGATGTTTGGCAGAAAGAAGTCTAATCAGGATTAAGATGTCTAGCAATGAAGTCCTTATCAAGGCATGAAAACTTGGTCCGGGGGACCGAGCAGAAGACTTTTATGGGATTGTTTAGAATCGATAGGGAGGTAAATATCGATAAAACTTCAGATTTGAAAAGAATAATACGCAGCGGAAATTTAAAACAATGCTAACACAATTTCTTTTACTTGGTTGGGAGTCTAGATCGGCTCCTACTCCAAGACCCATGGTCCTTGACTGTTTACGTTGGACAATTCTATATTTCAGAAAAAGGTTACAATAATTTAAGAACGAATACAGAATTGAATTTAAGCACTTAAATAAAATACCGATGACGGGAAAGGAATTGAAGATCGGAGTGCAGCGGGTCGTCGTTGGCGCTTGAAACTTAAGCACGGAGAAATCAGAACTGAGAGCTTGAGTACTTGCGTTGGAAGAATTGTTGTCTGGAAGCAAGGGGGTGAACCCTTTATATACAGCCGTCCAGGGTGCCCCTGTTGATTAGGGCGCCTGACACGTGTGCCTATCTGCGCGCGTCCTCATCCGCAGACTTGGCCAACGTTTATCCCTTCATCCAGGGCACCTGGGATGACTAGGGCCCCTGTATGCTCATGGGTGCCTCCCTTGCTGACGTGGAGGCTCAGCTTCGCAGACTGCTGGAAACACCCTTCTGGGGCGCCTGTATGCTCAAGTGCCTGAGCCCTCTCAGGCACCTGGGATGCAGAGAACTCCATCCTTTGTTCCTTCAACCAGGGTTAGTTCCAAAACACAAATAATAGATAAATTAAGTACAATTAACAGCCTGCGCTGTCTTGGTTCTGACTTTGGGCTTCCCAAATGGAACCCTAGGTAGAACTGAGGCCTAATGTTCTCTCTTCCGGGGAACACGTCCTCGCCTACTCCTCTCAGGAGAATTTACCTTTTGCCAACCGGCTCCTCCGGTTGGACTTTTGCCCGATCTTCCAGATCAGGACTTCGTGCCCAGTCCACGACCAGGACTTATTGCCCAACCCACGGTCAGGACTTCGGTGCCCAGCCCTCGGCCAGGACTTATTGCCCAATTTCTCGAATCAATTCATTGTGCCCAGTCCACGACCAAGACTTATTGCCCAACCCTCGGTCAGGACTTCGGTGCCTAGCCCTCGGCCAGGACTTATTGCCCAATTCCACAAACCAGGACTTCGTCCCTAGCTTACCTAGGATTTTTCCTACGCACTTTAACAAATTCATTAGATCACAATATAACCTTAACTTATGAACCCTTTGCCATTATCAAAACCCAGGTTTGATCTTGGTGCTTCCGGCACCAACAATCTCCCCCTTTTTGATTTATGGCAACCTAGTTCAAAAGTTAAGTTAAAACATGAAAAGATAGGCATTTCAAACAAACATATTTATTTTTTCCTCTAAAAATTATATTTGGAAAACATGCACTAAGCTCCCCTTGAATTAGAGATTCTCTTCCTGAAACTTTCAAAGATATGCAATTTTTCAAAAAGATTAAGTGTACCCTTTTTGAGGAAAAAGCTAAAGTCTTTTTGTGAAATAAAGATAAGCGAATTTTGACCAAGTATACTTTTGCAAAACTTTTGAAGTTTGAAAAAGTTAAGACACCTTTTTGGAAAGATTAATAAATTTTTCGAAGAAGGGAATTTTAACTTTATCACAAAAATTTGTACTTTAAAAGATTTGCACTATTTGTACTCAAAAAATATTTGCACAAAAATATTTTGCACTTCAAAGAATATTTAGTACTTGAAAAATATTTTGTACTTTAAAAAATATTGTGAATTTTAAAATATTTTGAACTTAAAAAATATTGTGCACTTTAAAATTTTTTTGAAAATTTTCACTTTGAAAATATTTTAAGAGATATATTAATTTGAAAACAAATTCCTGTACTTTAAGACTTTTGCAAAAGTTATTTTGCACTTAAAACATTTTTGCAAGATTACTTTTTTAAAAAAGATTGCTTTCTGAAAATTTAACTTTACTTTTTTTTCAAAAAAAACATTACTTTACTTTTTTTTTACTCACTCTCCCCCTTTGCCATATATCAAAAAAAAACATACTGGTCGAAAAACAATTGCGAATCAGAGCCAGTAAAATTATAAACACATTTTGAACCAATTCTAGTGAGTCCAAGCAACAAATAAATCAAACACACTAAATTAAACTCGATCGAGTCCTGTCTAACCCAATTAGCTACTTACTAACTGTTATATAACAGCAGCTTTTACTAGGGTTAGTCAAGTTAAGTGATCTGATCAAGTTAGATTTTCTAAGCTTGAATACTTAGCTTGATTGTTGTTTAAATATATTTATCACCCCAACTACTCTAGATGCACTGACTTAAAGTATCTTGAGTCAAGACATAGACCTAAGCATCTCAACCCAGACTAGGTTATCAATCAAAGTGTCCTACTGTGCTTGTGAGATGCTGGCTTCTAGATCTATAGGAGCATGCAATTCTAGGATTAAATCCTAGGCTAAGTACATTGCGTAGAAAACCCTAGTTTTAAAGGGGTAATTTTTTGAAAAATCTAAGTCTGAAATTTTTTTTTTAAATTCAAGGTTTAATGAGAAAAATAATTTTTTAAAAGATATGAAATACTAGTTTTGAAAAAATTTTGAAAACATAAATGATAATTGTCCTATTCTACTAAGCACAACCCTAAAATATAAGTCAAGTGTACAAATATGAAGTAGATAAATAAATCAGATGCATAGATGTAACCAAGTCAAGTGCATAATGTAAGTCAACAAGTCAACCCTACAAAGTAGGGAAAGTCAGATCATCAAAAATACAACTCTGGTCTAAGAAGATGGGCCAGGAGGCCAAAATGGGCCAGGCTTCCACGACCAAAACATCGACATCATCTCCTCGTGTCGGGCCTGGTATGCATCGTGTTGGGCCTGAAGGGCGTCCATGTGCTCGACGTGATGTGCCTCCATCTCCTCTCGGAGACTGTGGACCTCCATCTCTGTCTGTGCAAGTCGCTGGTCCATAGTCAGAGGAGGCGGTGGTGGTGGAGACCCTCGCAGCTGCTCCTCGATCACGGTGGCAAGATCGGCTACGTCGACGTCCACCTCGTCGTCCGAGTCGATCCGGTGTCGAGCACCTCGTTGTCTCCACGACATAACCCCGGTGGCTGAGATGTCAATGGATGCTAACGAAAAGTTCCTAGACCCTATCTTATCAAATTTAATCATCGTGATGACCTATCCAGCAGAGATGTCGCGACGATGGTGATGAAGGAGGGAGGTGAGAATATGATAGTATGGTGTCCGTACTCTGGAATGGGTGGATACACTGGACGCGTAGATGATCGTCTGGAATATGTGTAGGCCAATGTCTATGTCCAAGTAGTGGATCATCGCATAGAGTAGGAAGGTATGGAACGGTTGCATCGATGCTACATCTCGAGAGGTCAAAGGGAGAATGCAGCGGATCAGGACTCTATAAAAAGCATAGTCCTGAATCCGCAGATCGACGGACTAAAATCTCTGTACCATTGGATCCCTCGCATCTCCAAAAAAGTAAGAGTAGAGAGTATCAAGGGTAATTTGTAAATACGGAGGAGCGAAGGGAAGATCCGTCGGAGGATAGCAACAGAATGTGGACTGAGAGGGTTGTAGTCCAAGAAAACAGTTGAAAAGGGTAGGCGTGATGGTGAGTGGAATGGTCTGGACAGTGGTAGTGTAGCAAAGGTCATCAATTTTGACCAAGTTGTTGTATAATTCAGCACACAGGGTCGTGTTGATGGGACTGGTGTACTACACTAGTTGATCTAGCTGGTAGAAGTTAATAACGTCTATAGCTAAAGGGTAAGATTGGATAAAGAAGCTTCCATTTAAATAGCTAGTCTTAATCGGTTTATATGTTGTGTGTGCGAACTTATTAAATAAAGCTAAGGTAGGAAATCTAGGGTTTGGACTAGGCTCGGCATGGGGATCATTTTGGGTAAATCGACGCTTACTAAATAAATAGACAAACTACCATTATTGACTGAAATTAACTTGAAAAATGAAAAAGTAAACTTATAGCTAATTCATACTGGGGTGACATTATAGGGAGAGGAAGGTTGGAACAACTTTGGGTGCCTTAGAAGTGAGAAGAGGATGAAAGGAGATTGTTGGAGGTGTGAAGAAGGAGGTTATGAGCATAGGCATATAAAGGTCGTTCCGGGCGCCCGTAAGGTCACCAGGGCACCTGTGACAGGCTTTGAGGCACCCGAGACTGTCTCGGGCGCCTGAGCTTAGTTTGCTCAGAGTTGGCAGGGTTGACTGCCTCGTATGCCGGGAAAGGCTTGGGGCGCCCGTGAGGGTCTCGGGCGCCCGAGTTGACCAGAATTTGACCAAGCAATAATAATTTCAATCAAGTCCTAGGTTCTAATGTAGTTACATTCAAGACTTATTTTGACGACTTATTTTGAAATCTTTAAGGTTTTTTAAATTTTACACAGTTAAATTTGAAAATGTTAAGTTAAAACTTAAATCTTGAAAAACAATATGAAGTGAGTTTAATTTATGAAAATATTATGTAAAATTGATTTTTGAAAATATTAAGTGAAATTTTAATTTTGAAAAACATTATCTGACATTTTAATTTTGAAAAACATTAATTGAGGCTTTAAATTTGAAAAATATTAAGTGAAATTTTAATCAAGTGAAACTTTAATTTTGAAAAACATTAATTGAAATTTAATTTTGAAGACCATTAATTGATTTTGAAAAATTTTAAGTGAAATTTAATTTTGAAAAACATTAATTGAAATTTAATTTTGAAAAATATTAAGTGAAATTTAATTTTGAAAAATATTAAGTGAAATTTTTAATTTTGAAATATATTAGGTGAAATTTTAAGTATAGAAAAAAATATTAAGAGAAATTTTAATTTTTGAAAAATTCTATATATTAAGAGTTAAATTAGTTTGGTTGGACTAAATTATTAAGTCCTAAACATCTCACCCAATTCTAAGTGACAAAACAGGTTTCCTTATATGTTTGTGAAATGTATTATTTTTATCTTTGATTTAATGTTAACTCTAAGATTTAATTGAAACTTGTGTTAGATTTGAGTTTATCAAATAGTAATTTAAAAGTGAGTTTCGATAATCGGCTTCCAGGTCTTAGCGAGGCACAGAGGCCTTCTTTGGTCGTAGCCTTATTGGATCAACAACCCTTTCCTAGACAAGCCTTTTAAAGAAAGATCATTTTCAAATTACTTTTTAAGAAACTCTGGTCTAACTAGCTTAGGATTTGGAGAGGTAGCTTCGGCTAGTTTCACCAGACTAAACAGACCAAATAGGGTATGTCTTACCCTACTTGACTCCTTAGATAGGCTTCCCTAACGTACTATCATCTCACCTCCTTCTAATACTATGTTGTTCAAGTTTCAAGTAAGTTTTGTCCTTAACTAACCATTCCTAAGTCTAAGCATAATAATATTGCGAAAAAGAAATAACCAAGCATCAAGCAAAAAAAATATTATCTAAGTATAAAAATAGTTTTTATATTGGCTCCCCCTGGACTGAACCTCGATATGGGTTAGGCAAGATGTGAATCTTGTCCTAGAGGATCCAATATTGGTTGGGTCCAGCTTTTTTGTTCAAACTCAACTTAGGGACCCATGCTTGGACTCGGGTTCTAGATTGGTTCAAGATAGAATAATAAGATCGTTGTCGCGAGTTGGTTCGATAGTCTAGTCCGGATCGATTAAGAACTGCCTTCTGTTTTCCAAGAATCATGTCAAGATTCTTGGAACCCGAAGTGAATCGTTCTAATGCGACTCTGAGTTCCTTCTTGAACTGACTCGGTCGAGGAACTTGAGTTGACTTCCTCTTTCAGGAGTTTGACTTCCTATCGGAGGGTTTCAACCCGGACGTTGGCTTTTGCCAACTTGCGAGACAGATACGAGATAAGATTGTAAAGATCCGATTCAGGATAGCCTCTTATCATGATTCGTCCATCCTTCGAGATTGAGAGCTTTCCGGTGCCGACGTCTTCATCAGGTTCTGAATCTGTTCCGGAGTCGATGTCTTCCGAGGCGGTCAGCGCGAGGAGGTTGGAGTGCGGGACCTCTTCTTCTTCCTCTGAGGATGATTCGTCCCATGTGGCTTGCAGTGCCTTCTTCCTCCAAGATTTCTTATTTTCCTTCAGGTTGGGACACTCTGATCTGAAGTGACCCTTCTTGTTGCACTCGTAACAGGTTACGTTGCTTTTAGTCTTCTGGCTCGTTGAGGGTTCAGCGGGATCATCCTTCTTCTGAGTCGTCTTCTTTTTGCTCGTTTAATTCTTCAGCACCTTGTAGTAGTTACGAGCCATCCAGACCAATTTTGGATGATCTACTCCATCGTCGTTAGACTCCAAATCTGAGTCAGACTCAGGTATCGATTGTTGCTTCGTCTTTTGTGATTTTCCCGGAGTTTTTCCTGCAACAAAAGCTATACTTTTCTCGACTAGTGCAGTATTAGTTTGCTCATGTAATTCTAATTCTGAGAATAATTCATTGAGCTTAATTTCAAAAAGGTTCCTAGAAACCTTGTAGGCATCCACCATAGATGCCTACAGTGAGTTCCTTGGGAACGGGTTCAGAGTATACCTTATTAGGTCACGGTTTTCCACCTTATGACCTATTGTATGTAGCCTGTTCATCAGCTCCTGGATTCTTGCGTGGAGCTGTGCTGCTGTTTCCCCATTGTGCATTTTGATGGTGTAGAGCTTGTTGAGTAGCAGATCTCTTTTACTAATCTGCATATCTGACGTACCCTCGTGCAGTTCGATTAATTTGTTCCAAAGCTCCTTTGCGCTGCTAAAGGGTCCAACGCGGTTCAGCTCTTCCTTGGATAAGCCACATAGCAGTGTTTGTGTGGCCTTTGCGTCTGCTTCAATTTTCTTCTTGAGTGGTCCATCCCACTCTGTGTAGCCTTGCACCTCACCTTGTGCATTCTTGGGGATCTCCAGTCCGGACTGGATGATTATCCACATGTCCACTTGAGTTTTTAGATCGACCTCCATCCTACTCTTCCAATAGGAGAATTCTTATCCTGAGAAGAGTGGTGGTCTGGCGGTGCTATAACCTTCATGCATGGCCATGGATTTTAATCTGAAAATTTACAAAAAAAAACACTTTGTTCCAAGACTAAGTCTTGGATTAGTAGTGTGGTAGCAAAAATAATAAAAAACATCGAGTGGTGTTGCACCAACCTCGATGAACGAAAAAGTTATGACCGAAAAAAATATTTTAAAAGGAAATCCGAAAATTGCTCAATCGGTGGTTGCACCATATTTGAGCCACCCGCGCTGATACCACTTGTGGGATCGTTTAGAATCGATAGAGGGGGGTGAATATCGATAAAACTTCAGATTTGAAAAGAATAATACGTAGTGGAAATTTAAAACAATATTAACACAATTTCTTTTACTTGGTTCAAAGTCTAGATCGACTCCTACTCCAAGGCCCATGGTCCTTGACTGTTTACATTGCGCAATTCTATATTTTGGAAAAACGTTACAATAATTTAAGCATGAATACAGAATTGAATTTAAGCACTTAAACAAAATACCGACGACCGGAAAGGAATTGAAGATCGGAGAGCAGCGGGTCGTCGTTGGCACCTGAAACTTGAGCATGGAGAAATCAGAATTGTTACGTTAGAAGAATTGTTGTCTGGAAGCAAGGGGGTGAACCCCTTTATATACAGTCGTCCAAGGCGCCCCTGTTGATTAGGGCGCCTGACACGTGTGCCTATCTGTGCGCGTCCTCATCCGCAGACATGGCCAACGTTTATCACTTAATCCAGGGCGCCTGGGATGACTGGGGCGCCTGTATGCTCACGGGTGCCTCCCTTGCTGACGTGGAGGCTCAGCTTCGTAGACTGCTAGAAACACCCTTCTGGGGCGCCTGTATCCATACAGGCGCCTGTATGCTCAGGCGCCTGAGCCCTCTTAGGCGCCTGGGATGCAGAGAACTCCATCCTTTGTTCCTGCAACCAGGGTTAGTTCCAAAACATAAATAATAGATAAATTAAGTACAGTTAACAACCTGCGCTGTCTTGGTTCTGACTTTGGGCTTCCCAAATGGAACCCTAGGTTGAACCGACGCCTAATATTCCCTCTTCCGTGGAACACGTCCTCGCCTACTCCTCTCAGGAGAATTTACCTTTTGCCAACCGGCTCCTCCAGTTGGACTTTTGCCTGATTTTCTGGATCAGGACTTCGTGCCCAGTCCACGACTAGGACTTATTGTTCAACCCTCGATCAGGTCTTCGATGTGCAGCCCTTGGCCAGGACTTATTGCCCAATTCCTCAAATCAGGACTTCGTGCCCAGTCCACGACCAGGACTTATTGCCCAACCCTCGGTCAGGACTTCGGTGCCCAGCCCTCAACCAGAACTTATTGCCCAATTCCACGAACTAGGACTTTGTGCCCAGCTTACCTAGGACTTTTCCTACGCACTTTAACAAATTCATTAGATCACAATATAACCTTAACTTATGAACCCTTTGACATTATTAAAACCCAGGTTCGATCTTGGTGCTTCCAGCACTAACAACTTTGACGAGTGGGGATCATGGACAGGAGTCGAGACGGGTCGTGGTCGAACATCGTCGAGTTCTGGATTCTCGGAGGTCGAGCGAAAGTCCTGGTCGGGGATCGGTCAACAAAGACTTGGCAAGTGAAACCGAGCATGAAGACTTGGCCTGAGGGACTGAGCAGAAGACTTTGCCGAGTAGGGATCGCAAATAGGAGTCGAGACGGGTCGAGGTTGAATGTCGTCGAGTTCCGGATTCTCGACGGTCGAGCAAAAGTCCAACCGGTGGTCCCAGTTGGCAAACTTCTCCAGATTGGAGTAGACGAGGATGTGTTCCCCGGGAAAGGGAACAGTAGGCGTCTGTTTGACCTAGAATTTCATTTAAAATCTAAAGTCATAACCAGACAGCTCTGGCTGTCAATCATTAAGGCTAAGGATTATTTGTTTTGTCTTGTATTTGTTTGTCTTGCAGGAACCTGGAGTTGGAGGCAAGATAGGAGAGCAAACGCAAGAAAACAAGAAACCTGGGAAAAGGCTCCCAAGCGTCTAAATAGCTCCCTGGCGCCTGGGATACAGACCTTATCTCTGCGTTGAGTACGCCAGTTCAGATCAAGTTTTGATCGTGACTAGGGCGCCTGAATGGCCTTTCAGGCTCCTGAATAGGTACTATATAAAGGGCTCAAGTCCAACAGTTCATAATAGCAATTCATACATCCGCTTACTCATTCTATGCAAAGGAAAAGTGCTGAGACGAATCTCTGCGACCAAGGAGGCTCTAGGAGGAAGTGTGCAATGCTTCAGAGTTCGAGATTGGTCAAGATCATCATATTCTATTTGGTTTGCATTTAGTTTGTAATTGTTTATCATTATTTTGATTGTACTCTCAACTGTAAGATGGGATTCTCCGCCTCCGGAAATTTTGGAAAGGAGACAACTAGTGGACAAGCGCTACCCATACTTAGTCCTTGGATGTACTGACCTGGGGGGTTGGGAACCAAGTAAATCCCTCATGTTCGTGATTGTGTTTGCTTTTACTTTTATTATTCCGCTGTCTGATATTAAGCGAACAATCAAAGAAGACCCGATGATAAATTGATGAGTCGATATTCACCCCCCCCCTCTATCGATGCCACCGGTCCTACAGTATGAAGACTTGGTAAGGGAATGTTGGGGCTTGATCGACCCGGCTAGAGGGGCGAATAGTCGATCACCTAGTTATCATCTCTCTATTTGCTTCCTACAACATTAGTGTGTGCAACGAAAATATACTTAAACTAAAATACTAACAAAGATGCAAACCATTTAACGTGGTTCAGAGATAAGCTCTTACTCCATGGCAGTCCGTAAGGTGGACGATCCTGATCCGTCAGTGGATGACTTCCCGGAAAACCTCCGGCTAGCTCATGTCACTCCTTATGGGTGGAGAAACCTCACCACAACTTGCACAAGACCCCTGAGCACAAAGAGTACTAATTGGCCTTTAACCAAAGCCAATTTCATCAAAACTAGCTAGCCAAACCGAGCTCCCTTAAATAGAGCTCGTGGCTATACTAGCCGTTACCAATCGACTGGTGTTGGCACCAGTCAACTGGTCCAGCCGAATTCGAACGTTACAGCCCAACGTTCAAATTTCAGCCGAAACCAGTCAACTGCATAGAAGATCAATCGACTGATCTTTCTATGAGCTCTACTAGTCGACTACTCCCTGCAGCAGTCGAGTGCCCAAACCCTAAACCTAGAGTTTCCCTTCCCGAGTATAGTTCACTCTGCACTTGGACCCTCACAACATATTTGACTCTTCTTGCAGCCTCGACCTGTTGCCTTCAAGTTTTCTTCGACTTTGGTTCTCATCTCTCGGATGTATATAAGCCTGCAACTCATCTCTACATGTCATCCTTCACGTATGACTCGAAGTGCGCCTCTTTCGGCTTATCGTTCCTACTTTATCCATGTTCCCTCGGATGCACCATCCTTCACCGGACCTGAAACTGTCAAGTTAAATCTATGTATATCCTACAGAACCTACATACTCAAATACACATATCAAATATAAGGGTAAACCTAACCTAAACTCTTTTGCCCAAATATCAAAATACATGGTCTCAACAATCTCCCCTTTTTTGATGTTTAGCAGTATGTTTAAGTTAATGAAAATAAATAGTAAATACACATGCTAACAACATTTAGACTAATATTTCCAAACCTACAATTGGACTTACATCGTCAATTCTTATGCAAACGTGTAATGCTAACATGCATGGATCCTATCGCAAAGCACCCCCACACCTAAACTCCCCATTAGTTAGAATTTTTACCAAATAGACTTTTTAAAAACCTCTCCAAGGCTCCCCTACATTGAACTTAGAAAGGATTTTTAAGAACCTATCACAAGGTTCCCCTTTCGCCGATAATGAGCAACAATACTCTCCCTTCACCTAAGCACCCCCTTGACCTAGGATTTCTTGTAAAGGTGTGTTTGGTTTCCCACTTAAACCCAACACTTCTCCCCCTTTTCCACACATCAAAAAGAACTCCAACAATCTTCCAATTATTGAATTCTTTGCCCTCTAATGATCATAAACATTGTGTAATAACCCCTCATAAGATTATACACAAGTTTGACATCATTAGGATACTTTTCGATTTTGCAAAAAATAACTTCAGCCTGTATTAGTTGACTGAGACAATTACCAGTCGACTAACCTTGTTGAAAATCAACCATAAAGAATTATTAGTCGACTAACCTCTGCACTAGTCAACCGATACCCTGATATCAACCTATTTTTACATTTCTAACCAAATTTCAAATATGTACTAAAAAATGTGGGATCGTATTGAATCGATAGAGGGGGGTGAATATCGATCGTAAAATTTTCAGAAAGCGAAGAGTAATTACGCAACGGAAATAGTAAAATCAATCGCTAACACAATTTCTTTTTACTTGGTTCGGAGTCGCGGTCGGCTCCTACTCCAAGGCCCACGGTCCTTGACCATTTACGATGGGCAATTCTATATTTGAAAAGAGATTACAAGTTGGAGTACAAATATAAAACTGAAAATGAAATTACAACACTTTTACCGACGACCAGAGAGGTTGGAAGTTTGGAGCAGCGGGTCATCGTCGGCACTTGAATCGCGAGTACGAAGCTTGTCGGAGCGTAGCGCTTGAACGAAAGTGTTGAGAGCGAGATTTGTAAGTTGTGTTGAAGCCTTGGGGGTGAACCCCCTTTTATAGTAGTCAGTGGGGCACCTGTGTTGAAGGGGGTGGCTGACACATGGCCTATCCTGCGCGAACTCCAATCCGCAGACTCGGCCAGCGCTTATCCCTTCAACTGGGGCTCCTGAGCTAATTGGGGCGCCTGTGTTAACACAGGCGCCTAGCTTGACTTGGTCCATAGCAGTTTGCTTCGAATGCCCTGTTTAACCCTTCACTGGGGCGCCTGCCTCAATATAGGCGCCTAGCCTAGCTAGGGCGCCTCACTTCCATTGAGGCGCCTGAGTACAGAAAACTCATTCCATTCGTTCCTGCAACCAGGGTTAGTTCCAAAGACATACAAGCATATAAATGATAAGATTAGAACATTATTTACAGCCTGAACTGTCTTGGTTTTGACTTTGGGTCTCCCAAATGGAACCCTAGGTCGAACTGACGCCTAATGTTCCCTCCTACGGGGAACGCGTCCTCACCTACTCCTCACGGGAGAATTTACCTTTTTGCCAACCGGCTCCTCTAGTTGGACTTTTGCCCAGCTTCACTCACCAGGTCTTTGGTGCCTAGTCCTCGACCAGGTCTTAGTGCCCAACTTCACTCACCAGGTCTTCAGTGCCCAGTCCTCGACCAGGTCTTAGTGTCCAACCTTACGTCAGGACTTAGTTGCCCAGCCCGTGGCTTGGACTTAGTGCCCAATTCATAGAACCAGGATGTAGTGCCTAGTGTACCTAGGACTTTTCCTACACACTTGATCAGCATTGTTAGATTACAACAAATCATAACTTCTGAACCCTTTGCCATTATCAAAATAAATGTTTGAATTTGGTGCTTCCGGCACCAACAATCTCCCCTTTTTTGATTTATGGCAACACGGTTGAAAAAGTTAAGTTAAAAACGATATAGCATTTCTAACAAGCAAAAACAATCGTTAAGAAAAAATTAATCAGTTTTCTCCGCCTGAAACGAATATTCTCCCCCTAAATTTTTCAATCATATGTGGGTTTTTGTAAACCTTCTAAGTGCTTTAGATTTTGACTAGGTGCAGAAGCATTTGTACTTAGATAAAAAGTTTTTGAAAAAGTTTTGCAGCCTTAGATAACAATTTTTGCAAGCCTTCTATACTTAGAAAAATTTCTAGAAAAGTTTTTGCAAGTTTTTCACACTTAGATAATTTTTCCAAAAAGTTTCTCACACTTAGAAACTTTTTCCAAAAAGTTTTTCAAGTTTTTCACACTTAGAAAATTTTTCCAAAAAGTTTTCAAGTTTTTCACACTTAGAAAATAAATCTACTTGAAAATACTTTGTGCAAAAAAAACATTTAGAGAAAAAATTTAAATACAATTTTTCCTCTTTTAAAAAATTTCACTTTGAACCATTTGCCAAAAACAATCAGAAGAGTTTCGCTCAACAAATTTTGTTTACTAAGGAGAATTTTCAAAGCAAATGCACTTAGAAAATTTTGAAGTGCTTTAGAAATTTTTGAAAGTACTTAGAAATGCTTTTTGAAAATTTTGAAGTGCTTTAGAAATTTTTGAAAGTACTTAGAAATACTTAGAAACATTTTTCAGCACTTAGACTTTTACTTTACTTTTTGCAAAAGAGAAAAAATTTTGAAAAAATTTCTCCTTTCCTTCCTTTCTTTTCTCTCCCCCTTTGCCATATATCAAAAAATTGATAAGCAAGAAAAATTGACTATTGCAATTCAATTTTGAATTAGAGCTAGTTTGACAAATTGGAAATCTGTATTGAACCAACTCTAGTACTTTTAAGCAAGAAAAAGGATCAAACCAAATTGAACCGTTCTTGTTCAGGTCCTGTCTAACCCAGTTAGCTACTTACTAACTGTTATAAAATAGTAGCTTTCACTAGAGTTAGTCAAGTTAAGTGATCTGATCATGTTAGATTTTCTAAGCTTGACACTTAACTTGATTGCTGTTCAAGTTATATTTATTACCCCAATTACTGCAGATGCACTGACTTAGGGAGTGTTTGGGAGAGCTTCTGCTACCTGCTTTTTTAGATTCTGGCTACACAGAATCACTTTTGAGTGTTTGGGAAGGCTAGATTCTGCTTTAGCTTCTGTTACTTTTGCTCATAAGTTAGAAGCAAAAATTTGATGCTTCTACCTGCTTCTGCTTTTTTATTTATGATATAACATTAAAAAATAATATTTATATCTTTAAATAATATAACATTTTACCTGATTTCCACTTGACCTAATTTTTAGAATTATATATATATATATATATTATATTTATATAAATTATATTATTTTTTATTTTTTATTTTTTTATTAATTTTATATATTTTTTCAAATATTCAAATTATAAAAAAATTAATTTTAATACTATATTTAAAATATAATAATAATTATATCACTATTTAAAATATAATAATAATTATGTGAACAAATTATTGATAGTATTGAAATTATATTTAAATAATTAAAAAATAATTAATTTATATAGTTTAAGGATATTATTGTCATTCAATTAAAAATTAAGCTTGGAAGCAATTATTCTCCCAAACACTCAAACTTTATCTTGTATCAGCTTTTGACTTCTATTTTCAAACACTGCTTACTTTAGCTTCTTACTAACTTCAAGATAATCACTACAAGAATCACTTTTCAAGAAGTAAAAGCTCTCCTAAACACTCTCTTAAAGCATCTTGAATCAAGGCATAGACCTAAGCATCTCAACCCAGTCTAAGTTATCAATCAAAGTACCCTAAGGTGCTTGTGAGATGTTGGCTTCTAGATCTATAGGTGCATCCAGTTCTAAGGTTAGGACCTAAGCTAAGTTTGCGCAAAAACCCTAGTTTTGAAGGGGGTAGTTTTTGAAAGAAAACTAAGTCGGAAAATCATTTGAAATTTCAAAAACTTGATCAAAAAAAATGATTTTTCAAATTGCTAATTTTCAAAACAAATTTAAAAAAAAATAGAAAAACAAATTTTTGAAAAATAGAGAACAGTCCTATTCTACTAAGCACAACCCTAACTACCTTCTTAGTGAGCTAAACTCAGACTCATGTAAGGGTTTGGTAAAGATGTCAGCTAAGATGGATTTTGAGTCCACATGCTTAAGTATTATTTCACCCCTGGCTACATGATCCCTTACAAAATGATGTTTGACTTCTATATGTTTTGTTCAGAAATGTTGAATCGGATTCTTAGTCAAATTGATTGAACTAATGTTATCAATAAAAACTTGGGTTTGAGAGTGTGCATCATCCTCAAAAGTTGTGCTACACACTCTCCTACGGCAACATATTCTGCTTCGATTGTGGACAAGGCTGCAGTGTTGCTGTCTACTACACCAGCTGACTAGGCTATGTCCTAATAATTGGCAACTTCCACTTATACTCTTTCTATCTAATTTGCACCCAGCATAGTCAGAGTCAGAATATCCTGATAATTCAAAAGTGGAAGTCCTAGGATACCAAATCCCTACATTTAGGGTACCCTTAATGTACCTAAGTACTCTTTTTAGGGCTGCTAAGTGGGATTCCTTAGCACAAGTTTGGTACCTAGCACACATTCCTATAGAAAACAAGATATCAGGTCTACTAGCAGTTAAGTAAAGTAGACTACCAATCATGTTTCGGTATAACTTAAGATCTACAGGCTTAACTTCAGGGTCATTATCAATTTTGACATTTGTAGCCATAGGGGTACTTAAGCTTTTGGAATTATCCATTTTAAATTTCTTTATTAACTCTTTAGCATACTTGGATTGGTGAACATAATACCATCTTTGGTCTGTTTAATTTGTAATCCTAAGAAAAAGTTGAGCTCACCTACCAAACTCATTTCGAATTCACTTTCCATTATTTTTACAAATTCTTTTAGAAAGTTAGAGTTGGTGGATCCAAAAATTATATCATCAACATAAATCTGTGCAATAAAAATATCTTTTTCTAAGGTTTTAACAAAAAGTGTGGAGTCAATTTGACCTTGGTTAAATTCCTTAGAAATTAGATAGGTTGATAACCGTTCATACTATGCCCTAGGTGCTTGTTTCAACCCATAAAGTGCTTTTCTAAGTTTAAAAACATAGTTAGGTTTCTCTAGGTCCTCAAATCCTGGGGGTTATCCTACATAAACTTCTTCTTTAATAAACCCATTTAAAAAGGTAGACTTGACATTCATTTGATATGGCTTAAACCCTCTATGGGCTACAAAGGCTAACAACATTCTAATTGACTCAAGTCTGGCTACTGGGGCATAGGTTTCATCATAGTCTAACCCTTCGACCTGACTAAACCCTTTAGCTACTAAGCGGGCTTTATTTCTAACAATTTCCCCTTGATCATTTAGTTTATTTCTAAACACCCATTTAGTATCTATAATGGATTCACCTTCAAGCTTAAGTACTAGTTCTCAGACTTGGTTTCTTCCAAATTGGGCTAACTCCTCTTGATTAGCTATGATCCAATCAGGGTCAGGTAGGGCTTCCTCTATAGTCTTAGGTTCAATTTTTAAAATTAATGCGATTTGACTAAGATTTCTATAGGAAGACCTAATTCTGACTCCTAAGGTTGGATCACCCATAATTTGATCAGAAGGGTGATTGAGTCTGGGTTTCTTGGTTCTTCTAGAACTAGGTTCAGCCTCAGGTCCGGTTGGACAGTTCGGTTCAATGTTTGGTTCAACTACTTGGGTCGGTTCAGTTGATACCGCAGTAGTTGGTTCAAGGGTTAGTTCATTTAGAGGTTCAATCAGTGGTTCAATTGATAGTTCACTGTGTTCCGGATCAATATTTGATTGGTTCAAGATTTGATTATCAGTTTTTGGTAATTTCCTTGTCAAAAATTAAATTCGTAGTTTCTTCAATTTTGTGAGTTTGTTTATTATAAACCCTATAGGCCCTACTAGTTGTTGAATATCCTAAGAAGGTCCCTGGGGTTGACTTAGATTGAAACTTACCTAGGTAGTCCTTAGTGTTCAGGATATAGACTTTGCACCTAAAAACCCTTAGGTAGTGTAGGTTAGGCATTCTATGATAATATAGTTCATAAGGGGTTTTATTATGTCTTTTGTTAATTAGGACCCTATTTTGGATGTAGCATGCCGTACTTACTGCTTCTACCCAAAATTGGTTAGCTAGGTTATATTCATTCAACATATTCCTAGTGGCTTCCTGAAGGGTTCTATTTCTTCTTTCCACTATCCCATTTTATTGGGGGGTTCTAGGACAGGAAAACTCATGAATATACCCATTGATTTTGTAGAATTTCACAAACCTTTGATTTTCAAACTCTCCCCCGTGATCACTCCTAAGTCTCTTAATCTTAGTATCATTTAGTTTTCAATTATTTTGCATAAGTTGATAAATAGATTCAAGGTTTCATCCTTAGTTTTCAGGAACCTAACCCAAGTAAATCTAGAGTAATCATTGATAATTACTAAGCAGTACCGATTTCCGCTTAGTGACTTGGCTCCATGTGAATCAAATAGGTCAAGGTGCAGGAGCTCAAGTGTGGTTTGGGTTAAGTCTGATTGAATTGGTTTATGAGTAGACTTAGTTTGTTACCTTGTTTACATGAATTACAGATTGTGTTTTCAAAATTCTTGATTTTTGGTACACCTTTAATTAAACCAAGTTGAGTAATTTTAGAAATCAGTTTAACATGAGTGTCACCTAATCTCCTATGTCAAAGGTTAGATTCTTCTAATTGAGTCAGAAAGCATTTCGGTATTAAGGGTAGATTAATAGTGTAAACGTTGTTTTTCCTAGTACCCTTAAGCATTATTTCTGAGTCTTGGAGGTTCTTAATCAGGCAGTCAGAGTTGGTGAAAGTAACTATGTAACCAGTATCACAGAGCTGACTAATACTAAGCAAATTGAACTTAAAATTTTCAACCAAGAGTACTTTCTTAATAATAAAATCAGATTTAAGTTCAATGTTACCTGACCCAATTACTTTGAGTATAGCATTGTTACCAAATGCTACTGAGCCTAGGTTCTTGAACTTGAGTTCGGTGAATTTCAATTTGTCTCCAGTCATGTGTCTGGAGCATCCGCTATCCAACATCCACTGGTCCAAATGTTTATGTTCCTACACATAAAGTACTTATTGATTTGGATCCATTAGAGTTAGGGATAGCCTAAATTGAATTTCACAGCCTAGTCTGTCTCACCCAATCTAGTGTTATCAACCATGTTAACCTTATGGGTTTTGTGAGACAGGTTTTAAAAAAATTTTAATTTTGAAAAACATGGTTAATTTTGAAGACATTGAATTGATTTTGAAAATATGTTGAATCTAAGATTAATTGAAATTTATATTAGATTCAAATTTAACAAAAAGGAAATTGAATTTGATTTTCAGTAATTGGCTTCCAGGTCTTGGCGAGGCACAAGGCTTTCTTTGGCCGTAGCCTTATTGGAGCAACAACCCTTTCCTTGATAAAGCCTTTTATTGAAAATTCATCTTCAAGTTACTTCTTGAAAGATTTTGGTCTAACTAGTTTGGGTCTTGAATCGGTAGCTTCGGCTAGTTCCACCAGATTAAACAGACCAAGTAGGATATACTTGACCTTATTAGAAGGGCTACCCTAACATACTATCATCTCACCTCCACCCAATACTATGTTGTTCAAATTTCAACTCAATCAATTGTCCTTACTCTAACCAATCCTTAAGCCTAAGCATAATAAAATTGCAAGAGGGAAAATAAACAAACAAGCAAGCAATTAAATTAAAATAATTATCTAGTTATAAATATGGTCTTTATATTGGCTCCCCTTGTACTATAGCCTCGATATGAGTTAGGCAAGATGTGAATCTTGTCCTTGGGGATCCAATACTGGTTTGGTCTAGCTTGTTTATTTAAACATAGCTTGGGGACCCATGCTTGGACTCGGGTTCTAGGTTGGTTCAATACAGAATAATATGAACGTTGTCTTGACTTGGTTCGATAACCGAGTCCGGATCGATTGAGTACGGACTTCTACTTTCCAAGGATCATGTCAAGACCCTTGGAACCTGAAGTAAACCGTTCCAAGGCAACTATGAGCTCCTTGACTTGAGTTTTCAGGGAGGAATTCTCTTCCTCAAGTTTTTGGACTTGAGTTGAGTTTCCTTCCTGAATTTGCTCGGTTATGGACCTCAAGTTGACTTCCTCTTTCAGGAGTTTTACTTCCTATCAGAGGGACTCAACCTGGATTTTAGCTTTCACCAAGTTACGAGACAAGTAAGAAATTAATTTCGACAATTCATATTCTGAGTAACCTCTTACAGTGATTTGCCCTTTCTCCAAGATTGTAAGTCTTCCGTCGTCTGGCCCAGATTCTGATCCGGAGTCGACATCTTCCGAGGCGGTTAGACTGAGTAGATTTGCGTGCGGGACTTCTTCTTCTTCTTCGGAAGATGATTCGTCCTAGGTGGCTTGAAGAGCTTTCTTTTTGCGTGCCTTCTTGGTTTCCTTCATGTTGGGGCACTCTGACTTGAAATGTCCCTTTTTGTTGCATTCGTAGCAAGTGATGTTGGTCTTGCTCTTCGAGCTCGTTGAAGGTTCTGATGGATCTTCCTTTCTTCGGCTTGATTTCTTCTTGCTCGTTTGGTACTTTAGTTCTTTGTAGTAATCCCAAGCTAGCCGAACCAACTTGGGTCGATCCCGTTCATTATCTTCTGATTCCGAGTCTGAGTCGGACTCGGGTGCTGGTTGAGGCTTCTTTTTGGGAGCTTTTCCTTGAGATTTTCCTGCAACAAAAGCTATACCTTTCTCGATCAAGGTAGTGTTAGTCTGTTCGTGCAGTTCTAATTCAGAAAATAGCTCATCTAGCATAATTTCAGATAAATTCCTTGAAACTTNACCTTTGACCTATCATGTGCAGTCCGTTCATCAGTTCCTGGATTCGGGTGTGGAGTTGGGTTGCAGTCTCGTCGTTGTACATCTTGATTGTGTAGAGTCTGTTAAGCAACAGATCTCTCTTGCTGATCCTTGTGTCGGAAGTACCTTCGTGCAACTCGATCAGCTTGTTCCAAAGCTCCTTCGGCTGTTGAAGGTCCTACCCGGTTCAGCTCCTCTTTTGTTAAGCCTCATTGCAAAGTTTGGGTTGCCTTTGCGTCGGCCTCAATTTTCTTCTTCAGTGTGCCATCCCACTCGGTATAATGTTGCACCACGCCTTATGCATTTTTGGAAATTTCCAACCCAGACTAGATAATTATCCACATGTCCACCTGAGTTTTCAGGTGGACCACCTGAGTTTTCAGGTGGACTTCCATCCTGCTTTTCCAGTAGGAGAAATCTTCTCCACTGAAAAGCGGGGGTCTAGCAGTGCTGTATCCCTCTTGCATGGTCATTAAACTTTTAACTGAAAAAGAAGAAAAAGAAAACTTGTTCCAAGACTAAGTCTTGGATTAGTAGTGCTGAAAGAATAATAATCACGAAAGAAAATCGAGTGGTGTTGCACCAACCTCGATTAACGAGAAAATTCGAGCGAAAAACAAAAAATAAATTTAAATTTGAAAATCCGAAAAAAAATTCTCAAACTGGTAGTTGCACCAAGGTTGAGCCACCCGTTCTGATACCACTTGTGGGATCGTATTGAATCGATAGGGGGTGAATATCGTTCGTAAACTTTTTCGGATAGCGAAGAGTAATTGCACAGCCGAAAATAAAACCAATCGCTAACACGATTTATTTTTACTTGGTTCGGAGTCGTGGTCGGCTTCTACTCCAAGGCCCACGGTTCTTGACATTTTACGATTGCCAATTCTATATTTTCATAGAATTGAAAAAGCAGTTACAGCACTTAACAAAATTAGCTTTTTCCGACGACCGGAGAAGTTAGAAGTTTCCGAGCAGCGGGTCGTCGTCAGCACTTGAATCACGAGTATGGAACTTGTCGAAGCGGAGCGCTTGAGCGTAGCAATTGAAAGCAATTGATTTGAAAGCTTGGGCGTGAACCCCCTTTATATAGCAGTCAGTGGGGCGCCTGTGTTGAAGGGGCGCCTGACACGGGCGTCTCCTACGCAAACTCCTATCCGCAGACTCGGCCAGCACTTATCCTCCTACGGGTTCTGACTTTGGGTCTCCCAAATGGAACCCTAGGTTGATCCGACGCCTAATGTTCCCTCCTACGGGAGCGCATCCTCACCTACTCCTCTCGGAGAATTATTTTTTTGCCAACCGGCTCCTCCAGTTGGACTTTTGCCTAGCTTCACTCACAAGTCTTCGTGCCCAATCTGCGATCAGGTCTTCGTGCCCATGTTCACTCACTAGGTCTTCGTGCCCAGTTTCACTCACCAGGTCTTCATACCTAGGACATTCCTGCACACTTAATAATCTTGTTAGACAACAACATCTTAACTTTTGAACCCTTTGCCATTATCAAAAACAAAGGTTTGACTTGGTTCTTGTGGCACCAACATTTCTCACTCCAAAATGTCACATTAGTCCAACACCATGGGCTTCTTGGACTAATAATTCCCTCAATGAACAGTTAGACACACATAACCAATTAACTCTAAATAGAAATCCCTCATGCGTATAAAATTTCCCAAATGCAGCATGCTCGCAAACTTCAAATCCTCCAAACCTTGAACTTAGTAAGACCTTGGTCTTACTCAGAACTTTTATTGGACACCTTACATGCCGAAATCCTCCAAACCTTGTGTTTGGGCAAATCAAGACCTTGGTCTTGCTATACTAAGATCACAACATGAAGGACGTCCTCCACTCCTGCTGTGGGTGGTGTAGGGGCACTAGGTGCTGATTTGCCATCAGTGTGGCGATGGCCTTCTGTTGCTTTGAAATCTGAGCTTGTATTTGAGCAATGACTGCCATCAGGTTTTGGCTGTTCTGTGCCAGGCTCATTGTTATCTGAACTGGAGTTCTGTTCCTTGCATTAGGAGCTCGGCCTCTTCTTGCCATCTTGATAATGCATAAGGGAACAAGAAATCACTACTACCTCTCTAGGTATAAACTTGTCTTCTCACTTAGTAACCTAATATCCATTCTAGGATTAAACATGATTCCGTGATACTAAAGATATTAAACATGCTTCCTTGTTCTATGCACATGTGAGTAAGTACTTAAGCATTTTCTCTATACTGCAATTAAATAAAGGAGCAATAGAAAAACTGAAACTTAAAGCTTTCTTACTTGAAGACGGCAAGGTTGATGCTGATGTGTGTGTGATGCTGGAGAATGGGAACTGCTCTGATACCAACTGTAGCGACCCGCCTTCTCTGCCTTAGACGGATCGTTACTTTTGTCTACTTCTCGACTCTAATGCACGACTAAAAATGCGGATATCTCTTTTTTTTTCTTTTTAATCTATTTAAGAATGATATTCTAACTTAAATAGTCATGCACGATACCATGTCACACTTTCTTTCTCAAAACTCGTAAGAAAATACTTATTGAAACTTGCCTCGCCCAACTCAGCTTACGGGTATCAGTCGACTGATACTGTACCAGTCGACTGATAAGTCTGAAACCTATTTTTCAGATTCGAAGCCTTGTTTCAAAACTCCACCAAACCTTATACTTTCGAGCCATATAAAATCATGACACCATTTCTATACTCTATACCAGTTTTCTAAACAATTTAGCCCCATCAAAACGAATCCATAAACTTGAAATTAGGACTTTTGCGGAATTTAGCAAGTTATGAAAAATCTACATAGACTTTAAGCTAGAGTTTGTACCAAACTTAACTTCTAACCATTGAAACTCATCACACAAAATTCTGAAACATCCCTAAGGCATTATCAAATGAGAAAGCAACTTTTCTAAACATACTTAAGCAATGAAACTTGATTCAAAGGGAAATTAATACTATCTTGGCACATGCATCTATTTCTCTAACAAAGTATCAATATTTCAAACTACTCACACTTCTACTCATCCAATGCAATCATAAGGATATGTATGCTAAATGAAATGACATGGAATCTTTACTCTAAGAAATTGAGCATGTAAAAACTATCCAAAGCTTAAATGTTCGCTAAACTCCATAAAGCAAGAACATGAAATTTGAATAAACTAAAACATTGTAATTCAAATAACTAAATTGTCTCGTCTCAAGGATCTCTCCAAAATCAGCCACCACACACACTTTACTCAGCACCGCCTCGTCGTCTTCCTTCAGAATTGCTTGCCTTTACCTTTATCTGCAGTAAGAGGAAATGCAACTAGTAAGCAAAAAGCTTAGTAAGTACTATCTAGCTCACAAAATCTCGAAATGTGCAAACATGCTTCTTGAACAATATGAAAATCATATGAGATACTTATATGCTTGAAAGAAAACTAAGAACATGTATAACTCAAAACATGCATACTCAAGCATTAATAAATCTCAATTTACTTTTCTTGGCTCAACTTGAAACTTTAGCTATTCTTTAACTTTTTGAAAACTCTTTAAACTTTAGAAACTTTGCTAAAGCATATACTTGAAAATAATAATAACTTGGATCCACTGAAGACGTAAGTACCATCTCATGCGCGTTCCCTAAAAGGTTGGGGTAGCGGCCACCAATCCTAATAGAGCAGACCTTGGTCTACCAGGGCCAAGACCTTGGAATTGGACACCTGGATTTCTTTAACGACGCCCTTGGACGCCGGGTACTGGCCTTAGAAAATAAAATAGCTTTTCTTTCTTTTCTTTCTCATCTTAAATGCCTTGGCATTTTCTCGAGCACTTGCGTGCTAAAATCCCTAAGTCTTGACTTTTGGGGATTTCTTAAGGCTTGGCCTTTTCTTTTCTTATCTTTATCTTCTCTTTTCTTTTCTCATAACTTTCTTAGACCCCTAACTCATATAGGGTATTTAATTAAACTTATACATAAGCATACAACAACTAATCTCACATGCAAAATTATAACTAAGGTAAAAATTGCATTTTTAACTTTCTAACGGGAAAACTCGCGGAAAAACCGCCTCTTACTGCAGGTGAGCAGTACTTACCTTGATATCTTGGACTTACAACCAAGATTGACGTCTAGGACTCGGGAGAAACTTGAGATCTCAGAGAATTCTTCGCGCCTACGCGTTCTCCTCGTCGAGACGAATACAACGCTCCGCTTTCTTTGATCCCTCCTTGGCCGCGCCCCTTGGAAGAGAGGAGAAGGGCTTGGGCGTGCGTGCGTGAGAGGGAGAGGCTGCTTCGCTGCGGGCTAGGGTGAGGAAGAGAAACCCAAAATTCTAATTTCCTCTCTTAACTTTATCTATTTATACTTATGGGGCGGATCGACCTAACTACACCTTAAATATATTTCTCTCCACCCTTTGCTGTGCTTGATACCCTAGCCTGGCTGGTCGCGCGCTTGCCTGGTCTCCCTGCTGGTCGCGGGTTCGAACCCCCGGCTGCCCTTAAACGTTTTTCTTTATTTTTATATACTAAACGAACTCGGAAAATTCCATAAAAATATTCTAAAAATCCCTAAAAATATCTAGAATATTTCTAAACCATTTTTAAATAATTCTAAGGACTTTAAGAACTAAAAATGGGAATTTTGGGGCGTTACAATCCCCATACCTTATGAAAAGTTCGTCCTCGAACTTAGAATAATTCTGGATATCTCTCTCTCATGCTGTCCTCACGTTCCCAAGTAGCCTCTTCATGCTGTTGATTCTGCCAGATGACCTTCACTAGTGGCACTTCTTTGTTTCTTAATCTTTTAACTGCTTTGTCCACTATCTGTGTCGGTCTGCTCTCATAACTAAGATCTTCTTGGATCTGTACTGACTGAGGCTGAATCACTTGGCTAGGGTCGTGAATACACTTCTTTAGCATAGAGACATGAAAGGTACTGTGGATAGCTGACATATCCTCTGGCAAGTCCAGCTCATAGGCTACTTTGCCAACTCTCTTTATAATCTTGTAGGGTCCTATGTAGCGAGGACTCAGCTTGCCCTTCTTGCCAAATCTCACCACTCCCTTCATGGGAGCGACCTTGAGAAATACTGAATCTCCAACTTGGAATTCAAGTGGCCTACGGCGTGTGTCAGCATAACTTTTCTGTCTACTCTGGGCAGTCTCAATCCTCTGGCGGATCGTCTGGATAGCCTGAGCGGTCTCATCTATAAGCTCAGTCTGGCTGCCTAATCCTGACTCCATCTCTTTCTTCTCACCAGCTTCTTGCCAACATATGGGTGATCTACATTTCCTGCCATATAATGCCTCATAAGGTGCCATCCTGATGGTGGCCTGATAGCTATTGTTGTAGGCAAACTCAGCTAAGCACAGAAATTTGCACCAACTACCTTTAAAGTCCAATGCACAAGCCCTGAGCATGTCTTCTAAAATCTGATTTACTCTCTCTGTTTGTCCATCTGTCTGGGGATGGAAAGCTGTGCTGAACTGAAGTCTGGTGCCTAGGGCGTCCTGAACACACCTCCAAAAATGGGAGGTGAACCGCCCATCTCTGTCAGAAACGATCGACTTCGGAACTCCGTGAAGCCTGATCACTTCTTTCATGTACAGCTGTGCTAACTGCTCTACCGAATGCGATAACTTGATGGCTAGGAAGTGGGCAGGCTTGGTCAATCTATCCACTATCACCCATATTGCATTGTGTCCATGGGTGGTCCTTGGGAGGCCTGTGATAAAATCCATGGATATTTCTTCCCACTTCCACTCTGGAATGGGAAGTGGCTGTAGAACTCCTCCTGGTCTCTGGTGTTCTGCTTTGACTCTCTGGCAGGTCAAGCAGGTACTGATATATCTGGCCACGTCTCGCTTGAGTCCAGACCACCAGAATCTTTGCTTTACATCTGGGTACATCTTGGTAGAACCAGGATGCATAGAGTACGGGGTACTGTGGGCTTCTTCTAAAATATTCCTTCTTAGTTCCTCATCATTGGGGACGCAAAGGCGGTCTCCAAGATAGAGGATGCCACTATCTGATACTCAAAACTCTGAAATTTCTGCCTCTTGGACCTCCTGCTTGATCTTCTGGATCTCTGGGTCTTGACTTTGCTTTCTTTGTATATCCACAAGCAGGGTTGACTCTAGAGTCAATGCAGAAAGTTGCCCAATTATTACCTCGACTCCAAAATCCTTTATTTCTTTCTGAAGTGGTAGAGACAGTGATGATAGGGACATCAATGCTGCACAGGATTTTCTGCTCAATGCATCTGCCACTTTATTAGCTTTACCTGGGTGGTAGAGGATTTCACAGTCATAATCTTTGACCAACTCTAGCCACCTGCGCTGCCTCATATTCAGGTCCTTTTGAGTGAAGAAGTACTTCAAACTTTGATGGTCTGTAAAGATTCTGCACTGCACTCCATACAGGTAGTGTCTCTAGAGTTTTAGTGCGAAAACCACAGCTGCTAGCTCAAGGTCGTGGGTAGGGTAATTCTTCTCATAGTCCTTGAGTTGTCTGGAGGCGTATACTATTACTTTACCGTCTTGCATGAGGACAGCTCCAAGGCCCATCTTGGATGCATCACTGTAGATGTCAAAGGCCTTGTCACTCTCTGGAACAGTCAGGATGGGAGCACTAGTCAATCTTTTCTTCAGTTCTAGGAAGCTGTGCTCGCATTTATCTGACCACTCATACTTCTGATTCTTTCTGGTCAGGGCTGTGAGTGGAGAGGCTATTCTGGAAAAGTCCTCCACAAATTTTCTGTAATATCCTGCCAGGCCTAAGAAGCTTCTGATTTCACTGGCATTCTTGGGTCTACACCAGTTGCTGACTGCTTCTATCTTGGCTGGATCAACTTGAATGCCTTCTTTGGATATAATGTGGCCTAGGAAGGCCACCTGATCAGCCAAAACTCACACTTTGAGAATTTGGCGTACAACTCCTTCTGGTGTAAGGTTTGCTACACTATCTTCAGGTGTTCTTCATGTTCTTTCCGAGTCTTTGAATACACTAGGATATCATCAATGAAGGCAATGACGAACTTGTCCAGATAATCCTTGAACACTCTATTCATTAGATCCATAAACGTCGCAGGGGCGTTCGTCACTCCAAAGGGCATGACCACAAACTCATAGTGCCCATATCTTGTACTGAAAGCAGTCCTTGGCACATCACTCTCCTTCACTCTGAGCTGATGGTAACCTGATCGCAGATCTATCTTGGAGAACACTGTGGCTCCCTTCAGCTGATCAAATAAATCATCTATCCTTGGCAAAGGATATCTGTTCTTGATGGTTACCTTATTCCAGGCTCGATAATCTATGCACATTCGCATAGATCCATCTTCCTTCTTGACAAACAGTACAGGAGCTCCCCAAGGTGAATGACTAGGGCGGATGAAACCCTTATCAAGCAGCTCTCGCAATTGTTCTTGTAATTCTTTCAGTTCTGCTGGTGCCATGCGATAAGGTGCCTTCGAATTTGGGTTGGTTCCTGGGGCCAACTCAATTTCAAACTCAATTTCCCGATTGGGAAGGAGTCCTGGTAACTCTTCAGGAAACACCTCAGGATAGTCACAGACTACCCTCACTTCTTCTCTCTTCAATCCTTCTCCTTGACTTGCATCCACTATATGAGCTAGAAGACCAGAGCACCCCCTTCTCTAACATTCTCTGAGCTTGTAAGGTAGATAGGAACCTATTTATCGTTCTCCTTGGGTCTCCAATAAACTCAAATGAAGGTTCTGCTTCTGGTGTGAACTTGACTCCATGTGTCGTCCTTCTTAGGAACTAGTAACACTGGAACAGCACAAGGACTTAGGCTCTCTCGAACATGCCCCTTCTCTATTAGTTCGCCAATTTGCCTTTGGAGTTCCTTTGTTTCCTCCGGGTTGCTTCTATATGCAGGTTGATTTGATGTTCAATGCCTCGAATCGGAGGCAAGCCAGGTGGAACCTCTTTGGGAAAAACATCCACGAAATCCTGTAAAAGAGAAACAAGAACACTTGGCAAAGAATTGTTAAGATCGTTAGTGCTCAAAAGTGCCTCCGTATACAAAAGTATAAGAGGTGGCTGATTTGAGAACAAAGCTTTTTTGATCTCACTTTTTTTTGCATAAAAGTTTCTCTTTCTTTTTTGCAGTTTTCTCAACTCCCTTTGATTCTTTCCACTCAATTTCTTTTCCCCACATCTTCCTTGTCTCTCCTTCTCCCACTTTCTTTTTCTCTCTTTTTTAAATTTTCTATTTCTTTCTTCTTTTCATGGGCTCTTTGTAATTTTAGTTGATCCTCCATAGCTTGTCGTGGAGTCAAGGGTACAAGCGAAATAGGCTGTCCTTTCAGAGTAAAAGAATACCTATTTGTGAACCCGTCGTGAGTTACCTTCCGATCAAATTGCCAAGTTCTTCCCAACAAAAAATGACATGCATGCATGGGAACCACATCACATAACAACTCGTCTTCATATTTGCCAATAGCAATTGATACCAACACTTGCTTTGTTACTTTGATTTCCCCGCAATCGTTCAACCACTGTAGTCGATAGGGACAAGGATGTTTCAGGGTCGGTAGCGACAATTTCTCCACTAACTCAGTGCTTGCCACATTGGTGCAACTTCCTCCATCAATAATAACACTGCAAACCTTATCATTCACAAAGCAACGAGTATGAAATAAGTTTTCCCGTTGATTACCGTCTTCCTCCTTAGCTTGTAAACTTAGAACTCGTCTCGCCACCAATAAGTCTCCAACAACAGCATGTTGCTCATCATCTCTGTCCTCCGTTTGTGGTACTTCTTCAGCAACTTCATCCTCATCTTCTGATTCAAGCTCCCCTTGGGCATTGATAACCATCACCCTTTTGTTCACACATTGGCTAGCAATGTGACCACGCCCCTGACATTTGAAACACTTGATATCACGAGTTTTGTAAGTAGTGGACTCGCTAATACCTGGGGTTGTGGATGTTGTTGGTTTGGGCTTCTTGAAGAGTTCAAATTTTGGCTTGCTTTGTAACTGTTCCTCTTGTTTTGGGGCTGCCCTCCATGTATTGTTGCTAGTCACTGGTTGTCCCCTTCTAGTAAGCCTCTTCCTCTTTAGTTGTTCCTCTACTTTTACTGCTTGGTGTACCATGTCAGACAACTCAACATAATGTTGCAATTCAACAATATCAGCAATTTCTGGATTTAAACCATGCAAGAACCTAGCCATTGTGGCTTCTCGATCTTCATCCACATTAGCTCGTATCATGGAAACCTCCATCTCCTTAAAATACTCATCCACACTTTTGGTGCCTTGGGATAACCTTTGCAACTTCTGATATAAACTCCTATAGTAATGACTGGGTACAAATCTTTTTCTCATGAGCATCTTCATTTCCTCCCAATTGGACACAGGCCGCTCTCCCTTTCGTCGCCGGTTCATAACTACTTGATTCCACCACACAATAGCATAATCAGTGAATTCAATGGCAGCTAACTTAACCTTCTTATGTTCTGAAAATTCTCTCTATCCTGGTTTCCCCACTCCAAATAAATTTCTGGATCATTTTTACCTTGGAAGGATGGAATCTTCAGCTTAACGCTTCCTAAGTCATTAACTCTTCTATTTCCACCAATCCGATCCTTCCTACGCTCAGTCCGATCTCTGTAGCCCCTCCTTTCTTCTCTATTACCATTCCAACCTCGATTGTAGTTTTGTTGACCAAATCCTTCCAACTCCTCTTCTTCTTCTATTTCAGCCCTCGAAGCACGTCTTTGCTGTTGCACATTAGGATACCCTTGCTGAGGTCTCCTACGTGTTTCCGCTTCAACTCGATCCAGCCTCTCATGTATTGACTCCAATTCCGCCCTCATCATACGCTGCATTTCTCCCATTAATGCTTGCAATTGAAGATTTGGAAGTTGTCTAGCGTTCTCAGTTATATCATCCTCTGGAATGTTGGACATTTTTGCAAAAAAAATAGAAGAAACCTCACAAGCACTCCCTCTAGCGTTCTCAAGATTTGGGGACTCTCACTAGTAGTGGGTTCACACACTCTCTTCTCTCTTTTTTTTTCACTCAATTGTGTCTCTTTAGGGAGTGTTTGGGAGAGCTTCTGCTTACTGCTTTTTAGCTTCTAGCCATGCAAAAGTGCTTTTGAGTGTTTGGGAATACCAGATTCTGCTTTAACTTCTACAACTTTTACTTAAAAGCTAGAAGCTACAATTTGATGCTTTTTTCTGCTTCTGCTTTTTTGCTTATGGTGTAGAATTAAAAGTTGACATTTATACCCTTAATAAATTTATTATTTTACATAATTACCATCACATTTTTAAATAAAATCTTATATTTTTATATAATTTATATTTTCAAAAAAATTTATACATATTTGTATAAATTTATATAAATTTTATTATTTTATTATTTTTTATATTTTTATTAACTTTATATTTTTTTAAAATATATATATTATTAAAAATAATAATTTTGATATAATATTTAAAATATAATATTAAATATATAAAACATTATAGATGATGTATCAAAATTATATTTAGATAATTGAAAAAAATTAATTTTGATAGTTTAAGGATATTATTGTCATTTAATTAAAAATTAAGCTTAAAAGTGATTATTCACCAAACACTCAAACTTTACCTTGTATCAGCTTTTGACTTCTATTTCCAAACACTGCATGCTTTAGCTTCTTACTAACTTCAAGATAATCACTACAAGAATCACTTTTCAAGAAGTAAAAGCTCTCCCAAACACTCCCTTAGTTCTTAATCAAACTTCGAGAGCAAATCAGAATATCATGTGACAATTCAGAGTAATCCCACCGAAACTTTAAGAAATGGCAAAAAAAAAACTTTAAGAGAAAAGAAAGAGCACAAGATGACGAATACAAAGAAATGGTAGGTGAAACTACTTCAAGGGTTCAAAGAAACTTGACTTGCACCATCAACTTCTTCTTCTTCTTTTGAATTTTTTTTTCCACGAATTTTTTTTTCTGTTTTTTTTTCACTATATCAAACAGCAAGAAAAGATAAATTGAACACTTGCCTTTTGAAACGAAGCTCTGATACCAGATGATACGAACCCCACCAACAGACGTGATAGAACCCGAGACAAAGATGGATAGAACCCCAAGAACAAGATGACAAGAGTTTGAGCATTTACCCGCAACCAAGACTGGCACGAACAAAGACTACGAAAGAAGGAAATGCCACACCAGGATGGTGATAAGTTTCGGTTGTTGAACGCCACGAGATAGACTCGATAAGTTCAGAAGTTCCCTTAAGAACCAAGAGATCACAAAATCCTCACTAGGATGTTTACCAAAACCAAAGTGCTTACAAATTCGGAATTCTCTCCCTTAAATAATGGGAGCAAGCAACTAAAGTACCTACATGCATGCATGCAAACAAATACAAGTACCCATGGTGCATGCAAGCATTTAAACACTTAGAAACCCAAAAAACAACTCCAAGTCTCCATACTTTTTGCATGCATGAAATTAAATAACTTAGAAACCCCAAAATCCCAAGTTTCCATACTTCTTTTCTCCTTCCCTTTTCCAACCATCATGCAAGGGATGATGCATGGTTGAATAAGACCGATCACATGGGTTAAGCCTTGATTTGTACTTGGGCTTAACTTGGTTTCTCGTTTCTCATAACCAAGCCATTGTTCTTCATTTTGCCCTTTCATTCTTCATTTTCCCCTTCCTTGAAACGCTTTGCTTGAAGTCTTGTGGCTCTTCAGGAAGTGACAAATGATCTCTTGCGGTTTTAACCCGGTCTTGATGAACAGGTCCTTGGTCTACATCACTCATCAAATTACTGCAAAAGAGATTTAACAACACTAGGCAAAGTAGGGCTAAGATAGTTAGTGTTAAAATCGACCTCCTTTTACAAAAGTAAAATACACTCTCTTAACCTCTCTTTCTTTTGCATAAAAGCTCCCTTTTTTACTCACTTGCTCTTGAATTTCTTTTCCCCTTTCATTCTTTTTTCCACTCATCTCATACTCACCTTTTCTTTTCTCACACTCCTTTTCTTTTCCATTCTTTTTCTTTTTCTCATTTTCTTTTTTCTCACACTCTTTTCTTTTTTTACTTTCATTTTTGATCCTCAATTGATCTTCATATACTTGCTTAGGAGTCAATAGTACAAGAGTTACATGTTTACCATGTATCATAAAAGAATATTTATTTTTAAACCCATCATGCATGACCTTCCTATTAAATTGCTATGGTCTACCTAAAAGTAAATGACTTGCATGCATTGGCACTACGTCACAAAGTATCTCATCATGAAATCTACCAATGGAAAATGAAACCATCACTTGCTTGTTGACCTTGACTTCCCCACAATCATTCAACCATTGTAGTTTATAAGGTCTAGGATGCTTAGTGGAAAGTAAGCATTCTCAACCAAAATAGTACTAGCTACATTAGTGCAACTTCCCCATCTATAATCATACTACATACATTGTCTTTGATGTGGCAACGGGTATGACATATGATGTCTCGTTGTTCTTCATTATCTTCTTTCACTTGCACATTTAGAGCACGCCTAGTGACAAGTGCTTCACCTTCAACGGGATACTCTTCTTCACTTTCCACTAATGTGGGCAAGACACTATCATCCTCGGATTGACTTTCAGTCTCGATGTCACCATTTTCTTTCAAAATCATAATTCTTTTGTTTGGGCATTGTGATGCAATATGTCCCCTTCCCAAGCACTTAAAGCATTTAATATCTCTATTTCTTGAAGGTTGGAGGGGTTCCTTTCCCTTGACCAATGGAGAGCTTGCATCTTTATTCTTTGAAAAATCAGGCTTCTTCTTTGATTCAACTTTATCATCTCTTTTCTTTCAACTAGATTTCCAAGTTGACAAATGAGAACTTTGCCCTCCATGTTTGTTTGATCCCTTCTTTTTGAGTTGTCTTTCAACCTTCATGGACATATGCACCATGTCTTCAAGCTCCACATAATGTTGTAACTCCACTACATTTGCAATTTCTTGATTTAAACCTTGTAAAAATCGTGCCATGGTTTCTTCTCGATCCTCCTCCACATTGGCTCGAATCATGGCAATTTCCATCTCCTTGTGGTATTCCTCCACAGTCTTGGATCCTTGTGTGAGACTTTGTAACCGTTGATACAAATCCCGATAGTAATGTGTTGGAATGAATCTCTTTCTCGTAATAGTCTTCATCTCCTCCCAACTCCCAACGGGTCTCTCTTTGCTTCTTCTCCTGCTTAGAATAATTTGAACCCACCAAATAATTGCATAATCAACAAATTCAACGGCAGCGAGTTTTACCTTCTTCTCTTTAGAATAGTTGTGACAATCAAATACTAATTCCACTTTCTTTTCCCACTCCAAATAGGCTTCAGGATTACTTTTGCCTTGAAATGAAGGAATCTTCATCTTGATATTTCCCAAGTTTCTATCCACATGATTATTCATCCTTCCTCTTCTACCACCAACTCGAGCATGATCCGATCTGCCACTTGAAGCTCTATCATCAATGTCCTACGCCATCATCATCATCATCATCATGGTCACCACGGTTATATGATCTAGCATTTCGAGAAGAAACTCTACCAACTTGGCTATGTCGCAATCCTGCAATTACAGCATCTTGTTTCTCTAATCTGTCCATTATCTGACTAAAACGAATTTCCATGCGTTCCAAGTGTTGTCTCAAAGCACGTTGATCAATGGATTCTCTAGGTCTTGCATCTTCTCCACTTGTCGCCATTGAACAACCTGTTTCACTCAAACACTCTAACTCACGAATGTTAGCTCTTAAAAGAACTTGAACTTGGAATTGAGGCAAATACCTTGTAAAAAAGGTAGCTTTTATGCAAAAGAAAGAGAGGTTAAGAGAGCGTTTTATGCTTCACAGCCGAGATTAACCCTAACGATCTTGACCCTACATGCCTAGTGTTGTTAAATCTCTTTTGCAGGAATTTGATGATGTATTTCCTGATGAGGTTCCTGATGGATTGCAACCACTTAGAGGAATAGAGCATCAAATTGATTTCATCCCTGGAGCCACAATTCCTAATCGGACAGCCTATAGTTGTAACCCTGCTGAGATAAAAGAACTTCAAAGGCAAGTTGAAGAGTTGATGAAAAAAGGGTATGTCCGAGAATGATTGAGTCGATGTGCTGTCCCCGTTTTGCTAGTACCTAAGAAGGATGGAACTTGGAGAATGTGCGTTGATTGTAGAGCTATCAACAAGATTATGGTAAAGTATCGTCATCCTATTCCTAGATTGGATGATATGCTAGATGAACTACATGGCTGTTACATTTTCTCTAAAATTGATTTGAAGTCCGGCTATCATCAAAACCGCATGCATGAGGGAGACGAATCGAAAACTGCATTTAATGTCGGTATGGATTGTACGAATGGTTAGTAATGCCAATTGTGCTTTTATTGGAAATTTTGTTGTAGTATATTTTGATGACATCTTGATTTATAACAAAAATTTAGAGGAGCATCTACAACATTTATAAAATGTTCTAATTGTTTTGCGAAATGAAAAGTTGTATGCTAACCTTCAAAAATGTTCTTTTTGCACTAATTTGATTGATTTTCTTGATTATATTGTTAGTGCTAAGGGAATAGCAGTTGATGAGAAGAAGGTTAAGGCTATTCGTGAATGGCCAACACCAAAAACAATAACTGAGGTACGTAGCTTCCATGGTTTGGCAAGTTTCTACAGAAGGTTTGTTAAGAATTTTGGCACTTTAGCTGCATCCTTGACCGAAATTGTTAAAAAGAATGTTGGATTTCATTGGGATAGTGAACAGGATTCAGCCTTCAACACTTAAGGAGAAATTAAGTTCTGCACCATTAGTTGTGTTACCTAACTTTGCTAAAACTTTTGAAATTGAGTGTGATGCATCAGGAATAGGTATTGGAGCTGTGCTAATACATGAAGCTCGACCCCTTGCTTATTTTAGTGAGAAATTGAATGGAGCAGCTTTGAACTATCCCACTTATGACAAAAAGATGTATGCATTGGTGAGGGCTTTAGCGACTTGGCAGCATTACTTGTGGCCCAAAGAGTTTGTCATTCACACTGATCATGAATCATTGAAGCACTTGAAGAGCCAAAGTAAGTTGAATAGACGTCATGCGAAATTGCTGGAGTTCATAGAATCATTTCCTTATGTGATCAAGTATCAACGAGGTATGGAAAATATTGTTGCAGATGCTTTATCTCGAAGCTATACCATGCTCTCTACTTTGAACACTATATTGTTAGGATTTGAATACATTAAAGATCTATATTCTAAAGATCCTGACTTTGGAAATGTATTTGAAGTTTATGAGCATGCTGCATTTGGGAAGTTTTATAGGCATGAGTGATTTCTATTTAGAATTAATAGGTTATGTGTGCCTAATTGTTCATTGAGGGAATTATTAGTCCAAGAAGCCAATGGTGGGGGACTAATGGGACATTTTGGAGTGTGAAAAACACTATATGTTTTGTTGGAGCATTTCTTTTTGCCACATATGAAAGGAGATGTTGTAAAATTTTGTGAGAAGTGTATCACATGTAGGCAAGTAAAATCTAAATCTTTACCTCATGGCTTGTATACATCTCTACCAATTCCTAGTGAACCTTGGGTTGATATTTCTATGGTCTTTATTGTAGGTTTACCAAGGTCAAAACGAGGTATGTATTTTATTTTTGTGGTCGTAGATAGACACTATGCGGTATAGTTTCTGACACTATCGTAGATGATGCTAATCATATTGCTGATCTCTTTTTTAGGGACATTGTTCGACTTCATGGAGTGCCGAAAAGTATAGTTTCTGATCGTGATGCAAATTTTTTAAGCTACATTTGGAAGACACTATGCGGTAAGTTGGAAACAAAGTTCTTGTTTTCTACAACGTGTCATCCACAAACTGAGGTAGTAAATCGAACCTTAGCTACTTTATTAAGAGCTATCTATCAAAAGAATTTAAAAGGTTGGGAAGATTGTTTACCACATGTTGATTTTGCATATAATAGATCTATACATTCTGCTACTAAGTAAACACCTTTTGAAGTGATATATGGTTTCAATCCGCTAACTCCTTTGGATTTATCACCTTTGCCTACCTCTGAGCATGCTAGTTTGGATGGTACAAGGAAAGCTGAAATTGTGAGGCAAATGCACGAGACAGAAAGGATACAAATTGAAAAGAAGACTGAACAATATGCTACGCAAGCCAACAAGGGACGAAAGAAAATAATCTTTGAACCCGGTGATTGGGTTTGGGTTCATATGTGAAAGGAGAGATTTCCTGCTAACGTCGTAGTAAGATTTCATCCAAGAGGCGATGGACCATTTCAAGTCGTGGCGCGAATCAATGATAATGCCTACAAGCTTGACTTGCCGGGTGAGTATAATGCGAGTTCCACATTTAATGTTTCTTATCTCTCTCCCTTTGTGATGTGGACCAAGGAGGGGATACAAGCTTACAAGACAAAGCCATAGAGGAAGAGGCATTGAAAGGAATTGGAGGACCCATGACAAGATCCAAGACTAAGAGAATGAAGCAAGTTTTGGAAGGCTTAATAATGGAGCTCAAGGAGAAGAAGGATCAATGCACAATGGAGGCAACAACTAAATGGATCACATTCCTTCAAATTGAAAGTGAAATTGAGCCCACATGAAGACAAAACTTGAAGGCCCAAAACCACATGATCCAAGATGCATTCAAGGGCTACAAGTGTCCAATTTTCGTGGGTATTTTTGGGGGAATTTTCTGAAGTTATTTTTGATGTCTTTTGGTGGGTTTTTAATGCTTTTGGGAGTTCCTAAGCTAGTATTAGGGAATTGTGGGAAATAAACATCATGCATGCATGCATGCATGATAATGGTGCATAATTAGTGCTTAGTGGGAAGTGTGGTAGAGGTTAATGTTTCAACCTCCACTAAGTCTATATATAGGAGAACTCTTGTATGACCAAGGCATGTTAAGTTTGAATGAAATCAGAGTTTTCTCTATTGTGAGAGCTTCCTTTGGTTCTTAGGCAAAGAACTAATCGTGATCTTATCAAGGCAACTTGTGGCGATCGAAACCCCCATGACTTATCACTCACCCTCTCATCTTTCTTGAGTGTGGCGTCAATATCCTTCCCTACATCTGAATTTCAAGGCGATCCATTCCAAGGTGCTTATCATTTGGTATCAGAGCCTTGGCTCCTTGATTTTCAGGTTTGCGTTTTGTTCTTCTTCATTTGTGTTCTTGTTCATCTTTGTTAATCTCTCATCCATAGTATTCCATTGGTGTTTTCCTTCTCCAACTCTATTTATCGCTTCTCTATTTGGGTCCTAAACTCAAAAAAAAAAAAAAAAGGTGTTACTTGAGTCATTGTGTTTTTTTGACTGAAGAAAAAAAAAAGGACAAAAAGGAAATTCGAAAAAAAAAAAAAAAAAAAAAAGAAGGAAGATCGGCGAATTGAAAGGACCCAATATTTCTCTCATTGCTCTTGATCGTTGCTGAATTTCTTGTTCTAACCGTTTATTTCTCTTGTTCTACTCATATTCTCTTGTTGGTTTCTTGCTCACTTGATTGTCTACTTGTTGTCTTGAGAAAATCGTTGATAAGGTTCTTTTCTTAAGGGCTTATAAAGGAAGCTGAGTGGATAAATTTGAGTGCAACCACGTGAGGCGAGTGGTGAGGTCTTTCTAACATTTCTTGTGCAATTTTCCTTGTCATCTTTTTTTTTGTTGCAAGCATGAGTGGGGAAAACTCCCCTAGGCAAGATCCTAATAGGCTTCAAATGGAGGCGCTTACTCAACACTTTGAGAGAATGCTTCAAAGACAACTTGAAGGCTTACATGAAAGGATGGACCGACTTGAAGGAGGAAGAGTTTCCAACCATGGGGGAAATTCTAATCATGAAGAATCTCATCCGGGAAGTGACCTATTCTATAGTTCTCCAAGAGAAAGAAGGAGGCGTGAAGGGGGACGAAGACACGAAAGAGGAGGTAGAAACCATCAACATGAAGACGATCTAAGAGGGGTGAAAGTCAAGGTACCTTCCTTCCAAGGGAGGAATGACCCCGACACATATCTTGAGTGGGAAATGAAAATAGAGCAAATCTTCTCATGCCACAATTACCCTGATGCAAAGAAAGTGAAGGTGGCTGCCCTTGAGTTCACCGATTATGCTTTAATTTGGTGGGATCAAATGCAAAAGGAGAGAAGAAGGTATGGAGAGCACCCTATCAACACTTGGGGTGAAATGAAGACTTTGATGAGAAGGAGATTTGTGCCTTCCCACTACCATAGGGAGTTGCACAACAAATTGCAAAGACTCATCCAAGGGAATAGGAGTGTGGATGAGTATTACAAGGAGATGGAGGTGGCTTTGATTAGGGCCAATATTGAGGAGGAAAGAGAAGCAACTATGGCTCGATTTCTCCATGGCCTAAACCGAGATATTGGAGACATTGTAGAGCTACAACATTATGTGGAGCTTGAAGACTTAGTTCATCAAGCAATGAAAGTGGAGCAACAATTAAAGAGAAAGGGCGTTATGAAAAGACCATCTTCTTCAAACTACTCTTCAAATTGGAAGGACAAGCCAAAGAAGGAGGGTTCCTCTTCTAATTCAAAGGAGGTAACAAGCGCTAAGAAGCCTTTTCCTACTACTACTTCTTCTACTTCTAAGAGCAGGGATATCAAGTGCTTCAAGTGTTTGGGAAAAGGACATATCGCATCCGAATGCCCGAATAAGAAGACTATGGTGGTTAGGGATAATGGGAGCATCTCTAGTGAAGAAACTTCTTCTCATTCTTCTTCTTCAAGCGATGAGGAACATGATGGAGCAGCCTATGCGCAAGATGGCGATCTCTTGGTGGTTAGAAGGTTATTAGGAAGTCAAGCCAAGGAGCATGAGGAGGACCAAAGAGAGAATATTTTTCATACTCGTTGCCTTATTCAAGGTAAAACATGCTCTATGATCATTGATGGTGGAAGTTGCACCAATGTGGCAAGCACTAGGTTGGTTACCAAACTCAACCTCAAGACTACACCGCATGCAAGACCATATAAACTCCAATGGCTAAGTAATAGTGGTGAATTGGTGGTGAATCAACAAGTGATGATTAATTTCTCCATTGGAAAATATGAAGATCAAGTTCTATGTGATATTGTACCTATGGAGGCAAGCCACATTCTTCTTGGAAGACCTTGGCAGTTTGATAGGCGAGCTCACCATGATGGATTCTCCAACAAGTTCTCATTTCTTCACAATTCCCACAAAGTCACACTTGTACCATTATCACCTAGGGAGGTTTGTGCGGATCAAAAAAAAATGCGAGAGAAAAGAGAAAAAGAAGAGCGAGAGCTTAAGAAAAAGAAAGGAGAGAATGAGGAAAAGAAAAGAGAGAATGAGGAAAAGAAAGAGAGAATGAGGAAAGAAAAGAAAAGAGAGAATGAGGAAAAGAAAAGAGAGAACGAGGAAAAGAAAGAGAGAAGAATAGAAAATTTGTTTGCAAGAGGAAGTGAGGTGAAGAGAGCTTATTTGACAAGGCAACCTATATTTCTTCTTTTGTGCAAGGAAACTTGCTTGGAAACTAATACTAACTCCTTGCCCAGTGATGTTGTTGCTATTTTGCAGGACTTTGAGGATGTGTTTCCCCAGGAAGTACCTCACGGTTTGCCACCAATGAGGGGAATAGAACACCAAATGGACCTTATTCCTGGTGCTTCTCTTCCCAATAGGCCTGCCTATAGGAGCAACCCTCAAGAAACAAAGGAGATACAGAATCAAGTGGAGGAGTTATTACAAAAAGGATGGGTGAGAGAGAGCTTAAGTCCTTGTGCTGTACCAGTAATTTTGGTACCTAAAAAGGATGGATCATGGAGGATGTGCACGGACTGTAGAGCTATCAACAACATCACAATTCGGTATCGACATCCTATCCCTAGACTTGATGATTTACTTGATGAATTGCATGGTGCTTGCTTCTTTACTAAGATTGATTTGAAAAGTGGGTACCATCAAATTAGGATAAGGGAAGGGGATGAATGGAAAACTGCTTTCAAAACTAAATATGGATTGTATGAATGGTTGGTAATGCCTTTTGGGTTAACTAATGCGCCAAGCACTTTTATGAGGCTTATGAACCATGTTTTACGAGAATTCCTAGGAAAATTTGTGGTAGTATACTTTTATGATATTTTGGTATATTCCAAGAGTTTGGTTGAGCATGTAGCACATCTCAAATCTGTCTTGCATGTCCTTAGAAAGGAGAGACTGTATGCTAACTTAGAAAAGTGTTCTTTTTGCACTGATCATGTGGTTTTTCTTGGATTTGTCATAAGTTCTAAAGGAGTGCAGGTTGATGAAGAGAAGGTTAAGGCCATTAGAGATTGGCCAACCCCCAAAACTGTGAGTGAGGTTAGGAGCTTCCATGGGTTGGCAAGTTTCTATAGAAGGTTTGTGAAGGATTTTAGCACACTGGTAGCACCCCTAAATGAAATTGTCAAGAAAAATATGAGTTTTAAGTGGGGAGAGAATCAAGAAAATGCATTTCAAGCACTTAAGGACAAACTCACACATGCACCCATTCTTGCTTTGCCTGATTTTTCCAAATCATTTGAAATTGAATGTGATGCATCTCATGTGGGTATTGGGGCTGTTTTACTTCAAAATGGACATCCCATTGCATATTTTAGTGAGAAGATAGGTGGCGCCACTCTCAACTATTCCACTTATGATATAGAATTGTATGCACTTGTTAGAGCTTTGCAAACATGGCAGCACTATCTTTTGCCTAAAGAATTTGTTATTCATAGTGATCATGAATCTTTGAAGTATTTGAAAGGGCAGGGGAAGCTCAACAAAAGGCATGCCAAATGGGTTGAATTTCTTGAACAATTTCCGTATGTGATTAAGCATAAGCAAGGAAAGGTAAATGTTGTAGCAGATGCACTTTCACGAAGGTATAATTTGCTTGTTACACTTGAAACTAAATTACTTGGCTTTGAACATATCAAAGAGTTGTATGAACATGATAGTGACTTCTCTGAATTATATGCTGCGTGTGAAAAGAAATCACAAAATGGGTTTGTTAGGCATGATAATTACTTGTTTAAGAACAATAGACTTTGTGTGCCTAGAGGATCCATGCGTGAATTGCTAGTTAGGGAAGCACATGAGGGGGGTCTAATGGGACACTTTGGGGTTCAAAAGACCTTAGAAATGTTGCATGAACATTTTCATTGGCCACACTTAAGGCATGATGTGCAAAAATTTTGTGAAAAGTGCATTGTGTGCAGAAAAGCAAAATCTAAGGTATCACCTCATGGACTTTACACTCCTTTGCCTATTCCTGATTCCCCTTGGATTGACTTGTCTATGGATTTTGTTGTAGGGCTACCACGCACTCAAAAAGGTAAGGACTCCATTTTTGTGGTAGTTGATAGATTTTCTAAGATGGCACACTTCATACCTTGCCACAAAGTGGATGATGCAACTCATGTGGCAGATTTGTTTTTCAAAGAGGTTGTAAGACTTCATGGCATGCCTAGGAGCATTGTTTCAGATCGTGACACCAAATTCTTAAGTCATTTTTGGAGGACCTTATGGAACAAACTAGGAACAAAGCTTCTTTTCTCCACTACATGTCACCCTCAAACTGACGGCCAAACTGAGGTGGTAAATAGGACTCTTTCTACTCTGCTTAGAGCAATTATTAAGAAGAACATTAAGTCTTGGGAAGAATGTTTACCTCATGTTGAATTTGCTTATAATAGGGCTGTCCATTCTACTACTCAATTTTCCCCTTTTGAGATTGTTTATGGGTTCAATCCGCTAACACCTCTTGATTTGCTTCCTTTACCTAACACTTCTTCTTTAGTTCACAAGGATGGTCAAGCAAAGGCAGAATATGTGAAAAAGCTTCATGAGCAAGTTAAAGCTCAAATTGAGAAGAAAATGGAGCAATATGCGAAGAGAGCCAATAAAGGGAGAAAAAGAGTTGTCCTTGAACCCGGTGATTGGGTGTGGGTTCATATGAGAAAGGAAAGGTTTCCTGCCCAAAGGAAATCAAAGCTTCAACCAAGAGGAGATGGACCATTCCAAGTGTTGGAAAGAATTAATGACAATGCTTACAAAATTGACTTGCCCGGTGAGTATGGTGTTAGTGCAACATTTAATGTGGCTGATTTGCGTCCATTTGATGTAGGTGATGAAGATCTAAATTCGAGGACGAATTCACCTAAAGAAGGAGGGAATGATGTGGACCAAGGAGGGGATACAAGCTTACAAGACAAAGCCATAGAGGAAGAGGCATTGAAAGGAATTGGAGGACCCATGACAAGATCCAAGACTAAGAGAATGAAGCAAGCTTTGGAAGGCTTAATAATGGAGCTCAAGGAGAAGAAGGATCAATGCACAATGGAGGCAACAACTAAATGGATCACATTCCTTCAAATTGAAAGTGAAATTGAGCCCACATGAAGACAAAACTTGAAGGCCCAAAACCACATGATCCAAGATGCATTCAAGGGCTACAAGTGTCCAATTTTCGTGGGTATTTTTGGGGGAATTTTCTGAAGTTATTTTTGATGTCTTTTGGTGGGTTTTTAATGCTTTTGGGAGTTCCTAAGCTAGTATTAGGGAATTGTGGGAAATAAACATCATGCATGCATGCATGCATGATAATGGTGCATAATTAGTGCTTAGTGGGAAGTGTGGTAGAGGTTAATGTTTCAACCTCCACTAAGTCTATATATAGGAGAACTCTTGTATGACCAAGGCATGTTAAGTTTGAATGAAATCAGAGTTTTCTCTATTGTGAGAGCTTCCTTTGGTTCTTAGGCAAAGAACTAATCGTGATCTTATCAAGGCAACTTGTGGCGATCGAAACCCCCCCATGACTTATCACTCACCCTCTCATCTTTCTTGAGTGTGGTGTCAATATCCTTCCCTACATCTGAATTTCAAGGCGATCCATTCCAAGGTGCTTATCAGGATGACTCTTCCCAGGTGGCTTGAAGAGCCTTCTTTCTGCGCGCCTTCTTGTTTTCCTTTCGGTTAGGACACTCTGATTTGAAGTGTCCCTTCTGGTTGCATTCGTAGCAGATGATGTTGCTTTTGCCTTTCGAGCTCGTTGAAGGTTCCGTTGGATCTTCCTTTCTTCGTCTTGACTTTTTCTTGCTCGTCTGGTACTTAAGTTCCTTATAGTAATCCCGAGCTAGCCGAACCAACTTGGGTCGATCCCCTTCACTATCTTCTGATTCCGAGTCTGAGTCGGACTCGGGTGCTGGTTGAGGCTTCTTTTTGGGTGCTTTTCCTTAAGATTTTTCTGCAACAAAAGCTATACCTTTCTCGATCAAGGTAGTGTTAGTTTGTTCGTGCAGTTCTAATTCAGAAAACAACTCATCTAGCTTAATTTCAAATAAGTTCCTTGAAACTTTGTTGGCATCCACCATAGACGCCCACAGTGAGTTTCTAGGAAAAGAATTTAAAGTATATCTTATCATGTCACTGATAACTACCATTTTGTTAATCATTTTAGGCACTCAAATCCATATTTTGATCCACTTTTATATGCTTTACATAAGGTTTCATGAATTATCTCTATTTTAGCCTTTGATTCAAATCTTTGTATATTTGAGATATTTTGGCACTAAAATGTGTATCTAATTTTGTAGGCATTGAATGATCATGGACCTAGATCAGATTGGGTCAAACTTGAGTTCAGAATTGGCTTTGATCAAAGGGATCAAGAGATGGAACAATGTGAGCCGTCCGATCAAGAAACGGTGAGATCTGAGCCATCCATCAGCTTCTTGTCAATCCACGCTCAAGATAGACTTAATCAAGACCGCATATCGAGATCTGAAAGTTTGGGCCAAATCAGAGTTAATCCAGCCGTTGGATCAAGCTTGAGAGGGTCTAGGCCGTCCATTCAAAGATCAGGGCAATCTGAGCCATCCGTTGCAAATCTGGAAGATCCAAGCTACTGAGAGGCAGATGCTGACCCTTGATTGAGATCTGGAGAGTTTGGGCTTGATCTGATTTGATCTGACCGTCGGATGAGATCCGAATGATCTAAATCGTCCATTTCTAACTGATAAAACAGAACTCCTTCCCTTCAGATCTGGTCGTCGCGTAGAAGTTGAGGTCACAGATATCGCAGAGTTGCAGAGTAGCGTAGTTCCTCAGTTCTTCATTGTTTTCTTATCAGTTTTCTTCTCTGATCGTGCGGCCACATCAGATCCGTTTCTTCTCAAGGTTTTGGAATCGTCGAGGTATGATTTTTGTTTAGTTTGGTAATTGAAATTGGTTTCTGGAAAGCTTAGGTGAGGGTTTCGCCGACGCTGCTGTTATTGCCGATCGACCCTTGTTGAGGGCTGGTTTCCGTCGTCCGGAGCTGTCGAAGCAACGCTGAGGGGTTCTCGGAAGCATTTGATGGTTTCTGAGCATCTATCGCCAGCCAGCCAATCGAGGAGGAAGAGATCGGGAACAGATTTCAGTCACTGATCAGACCATTTGATCGGACATAGATGACTCTGATCGGTCCCGTGACTGATCAGGAAGCCCAATTCACAGCAAGCTGATCTTGGGAGTTCTTCGCTGATTTTTGAGTTCAGAGGGTTTCTAGCTCAACCTTTGTGTGACGGCAAAGGGAAGTCTTGATTGGGAACTGATTTGATGTTTAATTTAGGATAACTTTGTTCCAAGCACTTGTTTTCATTACATTGCTCTAGTTGTTTCCATTACATTTCAAGTCAATGTTATTAAACAATGTTTTGATCTAGTTTTCATTATCTTGCAAATTAGTATTCTGCAATTAATTCCTTGCCAGTTCTTGAATTTCAATTCAATATTTGAAGTCGAATTGCTTAGTTTCTTTCAATAGGTTAAGAGTAGTTTTTACAATTTCCTAATTCGCTCCATGCTTTAGCTAAGATCATTCTATTTCATTTTGTCATTTCCTTATCGTAAAAACTCCCATTTTATTATAAAACCCAAAATATCAAACGACAGCAACTTTCAAGCTCAAGTTAAACATGCACAACTAGTCCTTGGAAAAATACGACCTGAGGCCCCTATTCTACATTTAATTTTGTTAGCTAAGGGTTTTCAGCTTATAAATATCTAAATTTGTAGCTCATTCGTGAAACTTGTTATTGGGCCACATCAATCACGGTTTTCAACCTTGTGACCTATCATGTGCAGTCCGTTCATCAGTTCCTGGATTCGGGTGTGGAGTTGGGTTGCAGTCTCGTCGTTGTACATCTTGATTGTGTAGAGTCTGTTAAGCAACAGATCTCTCTTGCTGATCCTTGTGTCGGAAGTACCTTCGTGCAACTCGATCAGCTTGTTCCAAAGCTCCTTCGGCTGTTGAAGGGTCCTACCCGGTTCAGCTCCTCTTTTGTTAAGCCTCATTGCAAAGTTTGGGTTGCCTTTGCGTCGGCCTCAATTTTCTTCTTCAGTGTGCCATCCCACTCGGTATAATGTTGCACCACGCCTTATGCATTTTTGGAAATTTCCAACCCAGACTAGATAATTATCCACATGTCCACCTGAGTTTTCAGGTGGACCACCTGAGTTTTCAGGTGGACTTCCATCCTGCTTTTCCAGTAGGAGAAATCTTCTCCACTGAAAAGCGGGGGTCTAGCAGTGCTGTATCCCTCTTGCATGGTCATTAAACTTTTAACTGAAAAAGAAGAAAAAGAAAACTTGTTCCAAGACTAAGTCTTGGATTAGTAGTGCTGAAAGAATAATAATCACGAAAGAAAATCGAGTGGTGTTGCACCAACCTCGATTAACGAGAAAATTCGAGCGAAAAACAAAAAATAAATTTAAATTTGAAAATCCGAAAAAAAATTCTCAAACTGGTAGTTGCACCAAGTTTGAGCCACCCGTTCTGATACCACTTGTGGGATCGTATTGAATCGATAGGGGGTGAATATCGTTCGTAAACTTTTTCGGATAGCGAAGAGTAATTGCACAGCCGAAAATAAAACCAATCGCTAACACGATTTATTTTTACTTGGTTCGGAGTCGTGGTCGGCTTCTACTCCAAGGCCCACGGTTCTTGACATTTTACGATTGCCAATTCTATATTTTCATAGAATTGAAAAAGCAGTTACAGCACTTAACAAAATTAGCTTTTTCCGACGACCGGAGAAGTTAGAAGTTTCCGGAGCAGCGGGTCGTCGTCAGCACTTGAATCACGAGTATGGAACTTGTCGAAGCGGAGCGCTTGAGCGTAGCAATTGAAAGCAATTGATTTGAAAGCCTTGGGCGTGAACCCCCTTTTATAGCAGTCAGTGGGGCGCCTGTGTTGAAGGGGGCGCCTGACACGTGGCGTCTCCTACGCAAACTCCTATCCGCAGACTCGGCCAGCACTTATCCTCCTACGGGTTCTGACTTTGGGTCTCCCAAATGGAACCCTAGGTTGATCCGACGCCTAATGTTCCCTCCTACGGGGAGCGCATCCTCACCTACTCCTCTCGGGAGAATTATTTTTTTGCCAACCGGCTCCTCCAGTTGGACTTTTGCCTAGCTTCACTCACAAGGTCTTCGTGCCCAATCTGCGATCAGGTCTTCGTGCCCATGTTCACTCACTAGGTCTTCGTGCCCAGTTTCACTCACCAGGTCTTCATACCTAGGACATTCCTGCACACTTAATAATCTTGTTAGACAACAACATCTTAACTTTTGAACCCTTTGCCATTATCAAAACAAAGGTTTGACTTTGGTTCTTGTGGCACCAACATTTCTCACTCCAAAATGTCACATTAGTCCAACACCATGGGCTTCTTGGACTAATAATTCCCTCAATGAACAGTTAGACACACATAACCAATTAACTCTAAATAGAAATCCCTCATGCGTATAAAATTTCCCAAATGCAGCATGCTCGCAAACTTCAAATCCTCCAAACCTTGAACTTAGTAAGACCTTGGTCTTACTCAGAACTTTTATTGGACACCTTACATGCCGAAATCCTCCAAACCTTGTGTTTGGGCAAATCAAGACCTTGGTCTTGCTATACTAAGATCACAACATGAAGGACGTCCTCCACTCCTGCTGTGGGTGGTGTAGGGGCACTAGGTGCTGATTTGCCATCAGTGTGGCGATGGCCTTCTGTTGCTTTGAAATCTGAGCTTGTATTTGAGCAATGACTGCCATCAGGTTTGGCTGTTCTGTGCCAGGCTCATTGTTATCTTGAACTGGAGTTCTGTTCCTTGCATTAGGAGCTCGGCCTCTTCTTGCCATCTTGATAATGCATAAGGGAACAAGAAATCACTACTACCTCTCTAGGTATAAACTTGTCTTCTCACTTAGTAACCTAATATCCATTCTAGGGATTAAACATGATTCCGTGATACTAAGATATTAAACATGCTTCCTTGTTCTATGCACATGTGAGTAAGTACTTAAGCATTTCTCTATACTGCAATTAAATAAAGGAGCAATAGAAAAACTGAAACTTAAAGCTTTCTTACTTGAAGACGGCAAGGTTGATGCTGATGTGTGTGTGATGCTGGAGAATGGGAACTGCTCTGATACCAACTGTAGCGACCCGCCTTCTCTGCCTTAGACGGATCGTTACTTTTGTCTACTTCTCGACTCTAATGCACGACTAAAAATGCGGAAATCTCTTTTTTTTTTCTTTTTAATCTATTTAAGAATGATATTCTAACTTAAATAGTCATGCATGATACCATGTCACACTTTCTTTCTCAAAACTCGTAAGAAAATACTTATTGAAACTTGCCTCGCCCAACTCAGCTTACGGGTATCAGTCGACTGATACTGTACCAGTCGACTGATAAGTCTGAAACCTATTTTTCAGATTCGAAGCCTTGTTTCAAAACTCCACCAAACCTATACTTTCGAGCCATATAAAATCATGACACCATTTCTATACTCTATACCAGTTTTCTAAACAATTTAGCCCATCAAAACGAATCCATAAACTTGAAATTAGGACTTTTGCGGAATTTAGCAAGTTATGAAAAATCTACATAGACTTTAAGCTAGAGTTTGTACCAAACTTAACTTCTAACCATTGAAACTCATCACACAAAATTCTGAAACATCCCTAAGGCATTATCAAATGAGAAAGCAACTTTTCTAAACATACTTAAGCAATGAAACTTGATTCAAAGGGAAATTAATACTATCTTGGCACATGCATCTATTTCTCTAACAAAGTATCAATATTTCAAACTACTCACACTTCTACTCATCCAATGCAATCATAAGGATATGTATGCTAAATGAAATGACATGGAATCTTTACTCTAAGAAATTGAGCATGTAAAACTATCCAAAGCTTAAATGTTCGCTAAACTCCATAAAGCAAGAACATGAAATTTGAATAAACTAAAACATTGTAATTCAAATAACTAAATTGTCTCGTCTCAAGGATCTCTCCAAAATCAGCCACCACACACACTTTACTCAGCACCGCCTCGTCGTCTTCCTTCAGAATTGCTTGCCTTTACCTTTATCTGCAGTAAGAGGAAATGCAACTAGTAAGCAAAAAGCTTAGTAAGTACTATCTAGCTCACAAAATCTCGAAATGTGCAAACATGCTTCTTGAACAATATGAAAATCATATGAGATACTTATATGCTTGAAAGAAAACTAAGAACATGTATAACTCAAAACATGCATACTCAAGCATTAATAAATCTCAATTTACTTTTCTTGGCTCAACTTGAAACTTTAGCTATTCTTTAACTTTTTGAAAACTCTTTAAACTTTAGAAACTTTGCTAAAGCATATACTTGAAAATAATAATAACTTGGATCCACTGAAGACGTAAGTACCATCTCATGCGCGTTCCCTAAAAGGTTGGGGTAGCGAGCCACCAATCCTAATAGAGCAGACCTTGGTCTACCAGGGCCAAGACCTTGGAATTGGACACCTGGATTTCTTTAACGACGCCCTTGGACGCCGGGTACTGGCCTTAGAAAATAAAATAGCTTTTCTTTCTTTTCTTTCTCATCTTTAAATGCCTTGGCATTTTCTCGAGCACCTTGCGTGCTAAAATCCCTAAGTCTTGACTTTTGGGGATTTCTTAAGGCCTTGGCCTTTTCTTTTCTTATCTTTATCTTCTCTTTTCTTTTCTCATAACTTTCTTAGACCCTAAACTCATATAGGGTATTTAATTAAACTTATACATAAGCATACAACAACTAATCTCACATGCAAAATTATAAACTAAGGTAAAAATTGCATTTTTAACTTTCTAACGGGAAAAACTCGCGGAAAACCGCCTCTTACTGCAGGTGAGCAGTACTTACCTTGATATCTTGGACTTACAACCAAGATTGACGTCTAGGACTCGGGAGAAACTTGAGATCTCAGAGAATTCTTCGCGCCTACGCGTTCTCCTCGTCGAGACGAATACAACGCTCCGCTTTCTTTGATCCCTCCTTGGCCGACGCCCCTTGGAAGAGAGGAGAAGGGCTTGGGCGTGCGTGCGTGAGAGGGAGAGGCTGCTTCGCGCGGCTAGGGTGAGGAAGAGAAACCCAAAATTCTAATTTCCTCTCTTAACTTATCTATTTATACTTATGGGGCGGATCGACCTAACTACACCTTAAATATATTTCTCTCCACCCTTTGCTGTGCTTGATACCCTAGCCTGGCTGGTCGCGCGCTTGCCTGGTCTCCTGCTGGTCGCGGGTTCGAACCCCCGGCTGCCCTTAAACGTTTTTCTTTATTTTTATATACTAAACGAACTCGGAAAATTCCATAAAAATATTCTAAAAATCCCTAAAAATATCTAGAATATTTCTAAACCATTTTTAAATAATTCTAAGGACTTTAAGAACTAAAAATGGGAATTTTGGGGCGTTACAATCCCCATACCTTATGAAAAGTTCGTCCTCGAACTTAGAATAATTCTGGATATCTCTCTCTCATGCTGTCCTCACGTTCCCAAGTAGCCTCTTCATGCTGTTGATTCTGCCAGATGACCTTCACTAGTGGCACTTCTTTGTTTCTTAATCTTTTAACTGCTTTGTCCACTATCTGTGTCGGTCTGCTCTCATAACTAAGATCTTCTTGGATCTGTACTGACTGAGGCTGAATCACTTGGCTAGGGTCGTGAATACACTTCTTTAGCATAGAGACATGAAAGGTACTGTGGATAGCTGACATATCCTCTGGCAAGTCCAGCTCATAGGCTACTTTGCCAACTCTCTTTATAATCTTGTAGGGTCCTATGTAGCGAGGACTCAGCTTGCCCTTCTTGCCAAATCTCACCACTCCCTTCATGGGAGCGACCTTGAGAAATACTGAATCTCCAACTTGGAATTCAAGTGGCCTACGGCGTGTGTCAGCATAACTTTTCTGTCTACTCTGGGCAGTCTCAATCCTCTGGCGGATCGTCTGGATAGCCTGAGCGGTCTCATCTATAAGCTCAGTCTGGCTGCCTAATCCTGACTCCATCTCTTTCTTCTCACCAGCTTCTTGCCAACATATGGGTGATCTACATTTCCTGCCATATAATGCCTCATAAGGTGCCATCCTGATGGTGGCCTGATAGCTATTGTTGTAGGCAAACTCAGCTAAGCACAGAAATTTGCACCAACTACCTTTAAAGTCCAATGCACAAGCCCTGAGCATGTCTTCTAAAATCTGATTTACTCTCTCTGTTTGTCCATCTGTCTGGGGATGGAAAGCTGTGCTGAACTGAAGTCTGGTGCCTAGGGCGTCCTGAACACACCTCCAAAAATGGGAGGTGAACCGCCCATCTCTGTCAGAAACGATCGACTTCGGAACTCCGTGAAGCCTGATCACTTCTTTCATGTACAGCTGTGCTAACTGCTCTACCGAATGCGATAACTTGATGGCTAGGAAGTGGGCAGGCTTGGTCAATCTATCCACTATCACCCATATTGCATTGTGTCCATGGGTGGTCCTTGGGAGGCCTGTGATAAAATCCATGGATATTTCTTCCCACTTCCACTCTGGAATGGGAAGTGGCTGTAGAACTCCTCCTGGTCTCTGGTGTTCTGCTTTGACTCTCTGGCAGGTCAAGCAGGTACTGATATATCTGGCCACGTCTCGCTTGAGTCCAGACCACCAGAATCTTTGCTTTACATCTGGGTACATCTTGGTAGAACCAGGATGCATAGAGTACGGGGTACTGTGGGCTTCTTCTAAAATATTCCTTCTTAGTTCCTCATCATTGGGGACGCAAAGGCGGTCTCCAAGATAGAGGATGCCACTATCTGATACTCAAAACTCTGAAATTTCTGCCTCTTGGACCTCCTGCTTGATCTTCTGGATCTCTGGGTCTTGACTTTGCTTTCTTTGTATATCCACAAGCAGGGTTGACTCTAGAGTCAATGCAGAAAGTTGCCCAATTATTACCTCGACTCCAAAATCCTTTATTTCTTTCTGAAGTGGTAGAGACAGTGATGATAGGGACATCAATGCTGCACAGGATTTTCTGCTCAATGCATCTGCCACTTTATTAGCTTTACCTGGGTGGTAGAGGATTTCACAGTCATAATCTTTGACCAACTCTAGCCACCTGCGCTGCCTCATATTCAGGTCCTTTTGAGTGAAGAAGTACTTCAAACTTTGATGGTCTGTAAAGATTCTGCACTGCACTCCATACAGGTAGTGTCTCTAGAGTTTTAGTGCGAAAACCACAGCTGCTAGCTCAAGGTCGTGGGTAGGGTAATTCTTCTCATAGTCCTTGAGTTGTCTGGAGGCGTATACTATTACTTTACCGTCTTGCATGAGGACAGCTCCAAGGCCCATCTTGGATGCATCACTGTAGATGTCAAAGGCCTTGTCACTCTCTGGAACAGTCAGGATGGGAGCACTAGTCAATCTTTTCTTCAGTTCTAGGAAGCTGTGCTCGCATTTATCTGACCACTCATACTTCTGATTCTTTCTGGTCAGGGCTGTGAGTGGAGAGGCTATTCTGGAAAAGTCCTCCACAAATTTTCTGTAATATCCTGCCAGGCCTAAGAAGCTTCTGATTTCACTGGCATTCTTGGGTCTACACCAGTTGCTGACTGCTTCTATCTTGGCTGGATCAACTTGAATGCCTTCTTTGGATATAATGTGGCCTAGGAAGGCCACCTGATCAGCCAAAACTCACACTTTGAGAATTTGGCGTACAACTCCTTCTGGTGTAAGGTTTGCTACACTATCTTCAGGTGTTCTTCATGTTCTTTCCGAGTCTTTGAATACACTAGGATATCATCAATGAAGGCAATGACGAACTTGTCCAGATAATCCTTGAACACTCTATTCATTAGATCCATAAACGTCGCAGGGGCGTTCGTCACTCCAAAGGGCATGACCACAAACTCATAGTGCCCATATCTTGTACTGAAAGCAGTCCTTGGCACATCACTCTCCTTCACTCTGAGCTGATGGTAACCTGATCGCAGATCTATCTTGGAGAACACTGTGGCTCCCTTCAGCTGATCAAATAAATCATCTATCCTTGGCAAAGGATATCTGTTCTTGATGGTTACCTTATTCCAGGCTCGATAATCTATGCACATTCGCATAGATCCATCTTCCTTCTTGACAAACAGTACAGGAGCTCCCCAAGGTGAATGACTAGGGCGGATGAAACCCTTATCAAGCAGCTCTCGCAATTGTTCTTGTAATTCTTTCAGTTCTGCTGGTGCCATGCGATAAGGTGCCTTCGAATTTGGGTTGGTTCCTGGGGCCAACTCAATTTCAAACTCAATTTCCCGATTGGGAAGGAGTCCTGGTAACTCTTCAGGAAACACCTCAGGATAGTCACAGACTACCCTCACTTCTTCTCTCTTCAATCCTTCTCCTTGACTTGCATCCACTATATGAGCTAGAAGACCAGAGCACCCCCTTCTCTAACATTCTCTGAGCTTGTAAGGTAGATAGGAACCTATTTATCGTTCTCCTTGGGTCTCCAATAAACTCAAATGAAGGTTCTGCTTCTGGTGTGAACTTGACTCCATGTGTCGTCCTTCTTAGGAACTAGTAACACTGGAACTGCACAAGGACTTAGGCTCTCTCGAACATGCCCCTTCTCTAATAGTTCGCCAATTTGCCTTTGGAGTTCCTTTGTTTCCTCCGGGTTGCTTCTATATGCAGGTTGATTTGATGTTCAATGCCTCGAATCGGAGGCAAGCCAGGTGGAACCTCTTTGGGAAAAACATCCACGAAATCCTGTAAAAGAGAAACAAGAACACTTGGCAAAGAATTGTTAAGATCGTTAGTGCTCAAAAGTGCCTCCGTATACAAAAGTATAAGAGGTGGCTGATTTGAGAACAAAGCTTTTTTGATCTCACTTTTTTTTGCATAAAAGTTTCTCTTTCTTTTTTGCAGTTTTCTCAACTCCCTTTGATTCTTTCCACTCAATTTCTTTTCCCACATCTTCCTTGTCTCTCCTTCTCCCACTTTCTTTTTCTCTCTTTTTTAAATTTTCTATTTCTTTCTTCTTTTCATGGGCTCTTTGTAATTTTAGTTGATCCTCCATAGCTTGTCGTGGAGTCAAGGGTACAAGCGAAATAGGCTGTCCTTTCAGAGTAAAAGAATACCTATTTGTGAACCCGTCGTGAGTTACCTTCCGATCAAATTGCCAAGTTCTTCCCAACAAAAAATGACATGCATGCATGGGAACCACATCACATAACAACTCGTCTTCATATTTGCCAATAGCAATTGATACCAACACTTGCTTTGTTACTTTGATTTCCCCGCAATCGTTCAACCACTGTAGTCGATAGGACAAGGATGTTTCAGGGTCGGTAGCGACAATTTCTCCACTAACTCAGTGCTTGCCACATTGGTGCAACTTCCTCCATCAATAATAACACTGCAAACCTTATCATTCACAAAGCAACGAGTATGAAATAAGTTTTCCCGTTGATTACCGTCTTCCTCCTTAGCTTGTAAACTTAGAACTCGTCTCGCCACCAATAAGTCTCCAACAACAGCATGTTGCTCATCATCTCTGTCCTCCGTTTGTGGTACTTCTTCAGCAACTTCATCCTCATCTTCTGATTCAAGCTCCCCTTGGGCATTGATAACCATCACCCTTTTGTTCACACATTGGCTAGCAATGTGACCACGCCCCTGACATTTGAAACACTTGATATCACGAGTTTTGTAAGTAGTGGACTCGCTAATACCTGGGGTTGTGGATGTTGTTGGTTTGGGCTTCTTGAAGAGTTCAAATTTTGGCTTGCTTTGTAACTGTTCCTCTTGTTTTGGGGCTGCCCTCCATGTATTGTTGCTAGTCACTGGTTGTCCCCTTCTAGTAAGCCTCTTCCTCTTTAGTTGTTCCTCTACTTTTACTGCTTGGTGTACCATGTCAGACAACTCAACATAATGTTGCAATTCAACAATATCAGCAATTTCTGGATTTAAACCATTCAAGAACCTAGCCATTGTGGCTTCTCGATCTTCATCCACATTAGCTCGTATCATGGAAACCTCCATCTCCTTAAAATACTCATCCACACTTTTGGTGCCTTGGGATAACCTTTGCAACTTCTGATATAAACTCCTATAGTAATGACTGGGTACAAATCTTTTTCTCATGAGCATCTTCATTTCCTCCCAATTGGACACAGGCCGCTCTCCCTTTCGTCGCCGGTTCATAACTACTTGATTCCACCACACAATAGCATAATCAGTGAATTCAATGGCAGCTAACTTAACCTTCTTATGTTCTGAAAATTCTCTCTATCCTGGTTTCCCACTCCAAATAAATTTCTGGATCATTTTTACCTTGGAAGGATGGAATCTTCAGCTTAACGCTTCCTAAGTCATTAACTCTTCTATTTCCACCAATCCGATCCTTCCTACGCTCAGTCCGATCTCTGTAGCCCCTCCTTTCTTCTCTATTACCATTCCAACCTCGATTGTAGTTTTGTTGACCAAATCCTTCCAACTCCTCTTCTTCTTCTATTTCAGCCCTCGAAGCACGTCTTTGCTGTTGCACATTAGGATACCCTTGCTGAGGTCTCCTACGTGTTTCCGCTTCAACTCGATCCAGCCTCTCATGTATTGACTCCAATTCCGCCCTCATCATACGCTGCATTTCTCCCATTAATGCTTGCAATTGAAGATTTGGAAGTTGTCTAGCGTTCTCAGTTATATCATCCTCTGGAATGTTGGACATTTTTGCAAAAAAATAGAAGAAACCTCACAAGCACTCCCTCTAGCGTTCTCAAGATTTGGGGACTCTCACTAGTAGTGGGTTCACACACTCTCTTCTCTCTTTTTTTTCACTCAATTGTGTCTCTTTAGGGAGTGTTTGGGAGAGCTTCTGCTTACTGCTTTTTAGCTTCTAGCCATGCAAAAGTGCTTTTGAGTGTTTGGGAATACCAGATTCTGCTTTAACTTCTACAACTTTTACTTAAAAGCTAGAAGCTACAATTTGATGCTTTTTTCTGCTTCTGCTTTTTTGCTTATGGTGTAGAATTAAAAGTTGACATTTATACCCTTATAAATTTATTATTTACATAATTACCATCACATTTTTAAATAAAATCTTATATTTTTATATAATTTATATTTTCAAAAAAATTTATACATATTTGTATAAATTTATATAAATTTTATTATTTTATTATTTTTTATATTTTATTAACTTTATATTTTTTTAAAATATATATATTATTAAAAATAATAATTTTGATATAATATTAAAATATAATATTAAATATATAAAACATTATAGATGATGTATCAAAATTATATTTAGATAATTGAAAAAAATTAATTTTGATAGTTTAAGGATATTATTGTCATTTAATTAAAAATTAAGCTTAAAAGTGATTATTCACCAAACACTCAAACTTTACCTTGTATCAGCTTTTGACTTCTATTTCCAAAACACTGCATGCTTTAGCTTCTTACTAACTTCAAGATAATCACTACAAGAATCACTTTTCAAGAAGTAAAAGCTCTCCCAAACACTCCCTTAGTTCTTAATCAAACTTCGAGAGCAAATCAGAATATCATGTGACAATTCAGAGTAATCCCACCGAAACTTTAAGAAATGGCAAAAAAAAAACTTTAAGAGAAAAGAAGAGCACAAGATGACGAATACAAAGAAATGGTAGGGAAACTACTTCAAGGGTTCAAAGAAACTTGACTTGCACCATCAACTTCTTCTTCTTCTTTTGAATTTTTTTTTCCACGAATTTTTTTTTCTGTTTTTTTTTCACTATATCAAACAGCAAGAAAAGATAAATTGAACACTTGCCTTTTGAAACGAAGCTCTGATACCAGATGATACGAACCCCACCAACAGACGTGATAGAACCCGAGACAAAGATGGATAGAACCCAAGAACAAGATGACAAGAGTTGAGCATTTACCCGCAACCAAGACTGGCACGAACAAAGACTACGAAAGAAGGAAATGCCACACCAGGATGGTGATAAGTTTCGGTTGTTGAACGCCACGAGATAGACTCGATAAGTTCAGAAGTTCCCTTAAGAACCAAGAGATCACAAAATCCTCACTAGGATGTTTACCAAAACCAAAGTGCTTACAAATTCGGAATTCTCTCCCTTAAATAATGGGAGCAAGCAACTAAAGTACCTACATGCATGCATGCAAACAAATACAAGTACCCATGGTGCATGCAAGCATTTAAACACTTAGAAACCCAAAAAACAACTCCAAGTCTCCATACTTTTTGCATGCATGAAATTAAATAACTTAGAAACCCCAAAATCCCAAGTTTCCATACTTCTTTTCTCCTTCCCTTTTCCAACCATCATGCAAGGGATGATGCATGGTTGAATAAGACCGATCACATGGGTTAAGCCTTGATTTGTACTTGGGCTTAACTTGGTTTCTCGTTTCTCATAACCAAGCCATTGTTCTTCATTTTGCCCTTTCATTCTTCATTTTCCCCTTCCTTGAAACGCTTTGCTTGAAGTCTTGTGGCTCTTCAGGAAGTGACAAATGATCTCTTGCGGTTTTAACCCGGTCTTGATGAACAGGTCCTTGGTCTACATCACTCATCAAATTACTGCAAAAGAGATTTAACAACACTAGGCAAAGTAGGGCTAAGATAGTTAGTGTTAAAATCGACCTCCTTTTACAAAAGTAAAATACACTCTCTTAACCTCTCTTTCTTTTGCATAAAAGCTCCCTTTTTACTCACTTGCTCTTGAATTTCTTTTCCCCTTTCATTCTTTTTTCCACTCATCTCATACTCACCTTTTCTTTTCTCACACTCCTTTTCTTTTCCATTCTTTTTCTTTTTCTCATTTTCTTTTTTCTCACACTCTTTTCTTTTTTACTTTCATTTTTGATCCTCAATTGATCTTCATATACTTGCTTAGGAGTCAATAGTACAAGAGTTACATGTTTACCATGTATCATAAAAGAATATTTATTTTTAAACCCATCATGCATGACCTTCCTATTAAATTGCTATGGTCTACCTAAAAGTAAATGACTTGCATGCATTGGCACTACGTCACAAAGTATCTCATCATGAAATCTACCAATGGAAAATGAAACCATCACTTGCTTGTTGACCTTGACTTCCCCACAATCATTCAACCATTGTAGTTTATAAGGTCTAGGATGCTTAGTGGAAAGTAAGCATTCTCAACCAAAATAGTACTAGCTACATTAGTGCAACTTCCCCATCTATAATCATACTACATACATTGTCTTTGATGTGGCAACGGGTATGACATATGATGTCTCGTTGTTCTTCATTATCTTCTTTCACTTGCACATTTAGAGCACGCCTAGTGACAAGTGCTTCACCTTCAACGGGATACTCTTCTTCACTTTCCACTAATGTGGGCAAGACACTATCATCCTCGGATTGACTTTCAGTCTCGATGTCACCATTTTCTTTCAAAATCATAATTCTTTTGTTTGGGCATTGTGATGCAATATGTCCCCTTCCCAAGCACTTAAAGCATTTAATATCTCTATTTCTTGAAGGTTTGGAGGGTTCCTTTCCCTTGACCAATGGAGAGCTTGCATCTTTATTCTTTGAAAAATCAGGCTTCTTCTTTGATTCAACTTTATCATCTCTTTTCTTTCAACTAGATTTCCAAGTTGACAAATGAGAACTTTGCCCTCCATGTTTGTTTGATCCCTTCTTTTTGAGTTGTCTTTCAACCTTCATGGACATATGCACCATGTCTTCAAGCTCCACATAATGTTGTAACTCCACTACATTTGCAATTTCTTGATTTAAACCTTGTAAAAATCGTGCCATGGTTTCTTCTCGATCCTCCTCCACATTGGCTCGAATCATGGCAATTTCCATCT
>JAGFNQ010000151.1:327959-380893 GCA_024364735.1 Boesenbergia rotunda | reverse complement strand
ATGTGATCAAGTATAAACGAGGTATGGAAAATACTGTTGCAGATGCTTTATCTCGATGGTATACCTTGCTCTCTACTTTGAACACTAAATTGTTAGGATTTGAATACATTAAAGATCTATATTCTAAAGATCCTGACTTTGGAAATGTATTTGAAGTTTGTGAGCATGCAGCATTTGGGAAGTTTTATAGGCATGAGGGATTTCTATTTAGAGTGAGGGAATTATTAGTCCAAGAAGCCCATGGTGGGGGACTAATGGGACATTTTGGAGTGAGAAAAACATTAGATGTTTTGTTGGAGCATTTCTTTTGGCCACATATGAAAGGAGATGTTGTAAAATTTTGCGAGAAGTGTATCACATGTAGGCAAGCAAAATCTAAATCTTTACCTCATGGGTTGTATACACCTCTACCAATTCCTAGTGAACCTTGGGTTGATATTTCTATGGATTTTATTGTAGGATTACCAAGGTCAAAACGAGGTATGGATACTATTTTTGTGGTCGTAGACAGGTTTTCCAAAATGGCTCATTTTATTCCTTGTAGGAAAACCGATAATGCTAACCATATTGCTGATCTCTTTTTTAGGGACATTGTACGACTTCATGGAGTGCAGAAAAGTATAGTTTCAGATCGTGATGCAATGTTTCTAAGCTACTTTTGGAAGACACTATGGGGCAAGTTGGGAACAATGTTTATGTTTTCTACAACGTGTCATCCACAAACAGATGAGGTAGTAAATCGAACCTTAGCTACTTTATTAAGAGCTATCATTCAAAAGAATTTAAAGGTTGGGAAGATTGTTACCACATGTTGAATTTGCATATAATAGATCTATACATTCTGCTACTAAGTGTTCACCTTTTGAAGTGATATGGTTTCAATCCGCTAACTCCTTTGGATTTATCACCTTTGCCTATCTCTGAGCATGCTAGTTTGGATGGTAAAAGAAAAGCTGAATTTGTGAGGCAAATGCACGAGAAAGTAAGGATGCAAATTGAAAAGAAGACTGAACAATATGCTACGCAAGCAAACAAGGGACGAAAGAAAATAATCTTTGAACCCGGTGATTGGGTTTGGGTTCATATGAGAAAGGAGAGATTTCCTGCTAAACGTCGTACTAAGTTGCATCCAAGAGGCGATGGACCATTTCAAGTCGTGGCGCGAATCAATGATAATGCCTACAAGCTTGACTTGCCGGGTGAGTATAATGTGAGTTCCACATTTAATGTTTCTGATCTCTCTCCCTTTGATGTAGGTAATCAAGATTCGAGGACGAATCCTTTTGAGGAGAGGGGGAATGATGGAGTCAAAGGAAGTGAACAAGTTGCCCAACAAGCTAACGATATGGATCATGCTCAACCCACTCTAGAAGATGTTGATGATCCATTATGCATCAAAGGAGGCCCAATTACAAGGGCTAAGGCTAAAAAGATGAAAGAAGCACTTAATGTGCTAATTGAAGATGTGAAAGCCAAAGCAACCATTGAAGAAGGTTTGACCAAGAGCAAGTCATACGGCTTAGTCAACCTAATTCAAGCCTTAGATGAGCTTAACTAGTACCTTAGTCTCTTGTCTATGTAAGAAGGATATGTTAATTTTGTGGGTTCAATTTAGGCCCAATTTCTAGCTTTATTTGGGTTGTAATTGTGTCAAGAGCTCAATATGGCTATGTAGTCTACATAGGCCTCTACTAAATGGCTTCCTTTTGGTCTTTTAGGGTTTTTAGGTCACCCTTTAGCTATAAATTAAGGGGGTAGCGGCTACAACATGTAACTTTTGGCTTATTCAATCTACTATATGGTGAGGCTCTCATTGTTGGTTCATCATTGAACTAGAACTTATCAAGGCATCCCCCTTGTGGCGTTCAAGACTTATCAACCTCCATCACAAGGTTGTAGCCTCTATCTTCTTCTTCTTCTATACCAAGGTTCGTGCTTCCTTAAGCATGGGATCGAGGTTTCTTTCTTTCATTCTCAATCTTTTGATTTTAGACTATCTTTCTCTCTTTCATCCATTTGTTGTGTGTTCTTGAGACTTCTTCTCTTGGGTTCGCATCATCGGTCGCCTGAGCGCTCTCAGGTGCCCCTGATCACAGCAACTAGTCCTTTAGCTTGCAACCAAGGTTAGTCCAAGAATACAATATAATAAGTAAATGCGTGCAAGAATGACAGCCAGAGCTATCCAGTTCTGACTTTGGATTCAAATGAAATCCTAGGTCGAACCGACGTCTACTGTTCCCTCTTCTGGGGAACGCGTCCTCACCTACTTCACTCTGGAGAAGTTAGCTTTTGCCAACCTGCTCCTCCAGTTAGACATTTGCTCAACCTCTGAGACTCTCGGATCTCGAGACATCCGTACCTCGACCCGTCTCTACTTCTGTCCGTATTCCTTGCTCTGCTGTCTCCTGCCCGATCATCTGGATCAAGTCTTTGGTGTCCAATCCTCGACTAAGACTTCGTGCCTAATTTCTCGAACTAGGTCTTCGTGCCCAACCCTCGGTCAGTCTTCGATGTCCAACCCTCGGTCAGGACTTCGTGCCCAATCATTGACCAGGACTTCGTGCTCAATCCTACAGGTCAAGACTTCGTGCCTAGGTAAATTAGGACATTCCTGCATACTTAGTAAATTCATTAGATCACTACATAAACTTATCTTTGAACCCTTTGCATTATCAAAATCAGGTTCGATCTGGTGCTTTCAGCACCAACAATCTTCCCTTTTTGATTTATGGCAACACAGTTCAATAGTTAAGTAAAAATATATATAAACAAGAGACAAACCATAGTCAAGTAATAGAATAAAGCAATTTTTTTATGATATGATAAATTTTGAAAAAGCCTTTAACTCTCCCCCTTGATTAGTAATCTCCCCCTTATTTTAGAGTATTTGCAATTTTTTAGAAAAAATCATAAAATGTTGCTTAAAGCTCCCCTTTGCTTTGAAATTCTCCCCCTGAAGCATTTGAAAAAATATGCAATCTCAACTTTTGAAGATTTTTTAATTTTTGAAAAAAATTTAAGTATGCAAACGTTCATTATTTGAAAAATAATTCTAAGTTTAATTTTGAAAAAGTGTTTTGAAAAAACTTCTATGTATCATAAAAGAAACTCTAAGTTAAAATGAATATATTTTCTTTCAAAAACAAAGTTTCTTTGAAAAGGAAAAAATTTTAGTTTTAACTTAACTTTTTCTACTCTCCCCCTTTGCCATATATCAAAAAATTATATAGTAGATATTATTTTTGAAAAAACTTGATTAAGGAGAATATTGAGTATTAGAGCATATGAATTTTACAAAACAATAAGAAAATTTTAAAAAAGTTATTAAAAAAATATCATGTGTTAATTTTTAAGAAAGTAAATGATAGGGAACAATTAACAAATTATGAGATAATTGAGCATGAATTATTGCTAAAGAACAGTTTGTTAAACCAAGTAACAGGATTTGAACCATGTCGATATTCATATTGAGTCCAAGCATGATTTAAGTCTAAAAGTAAACCATGCAAAAAATAATAATTTATAAAATAATCAAATCCTAATTTCTTGGGTCCCTGTCTAACCCATTTGATTACTTACTAACTGTTATAAAATAGTAGCTTTCACTAGAGTTAGTTAAGATAAGTAGTCTTATCAAGTTAGACATTCTAAGCTTGATTACATAACTTGATTGTTGTTGAATTGTATTTATTGCCCCAACTACTTTTAATGCACTGACTTAAAGTATCTTGAGTCAAGACATAGACCTAAGCATCTTAACCCAGTCTAAGTTGTCAATCAAAGTATCCTAATATGCTTGTGAGATGTTGGCTTCTAAATCTATAGGAGCATGTAAACTAGGGTTAAGTCCTAAACTAAGTCTATTACAAAAAAATCACTTGTTTTAAAAGGGTAATATTTTTTTTTGAAAAACTAAGTCAAAAAATTAAATAAAAAGTTTAAAACAATATGTTTTTAAAACTATGAATTTTTGAAAAATAGTTAATAGTTTTTAAAAAATAAAAAAATGACAAGAATCATTTCAAAAACACATAAATGAAAAATAACCCAATTCTACTAAGCACATTCAACTAAACAGGCAAGCAAATAAAAGTCAATCCGAATCAACTAAGTCATAAAGAGGTCAACATGTCAAGTTCTGATCCATCCATAATCAAAGTACAAACAAGACTAATAAGAAGATGAGCCTGGATGTCATGACCGAAACATAGCCATCATCTCTGCATGCGGGGCCTGATCTGCTACTAGACTCTCCTCATGTCTGGCCTGGTCAACATCCATCTGCTCTATGTGATGGGTCTCCATCTCCTCTCGAAGACTATGAACCTTCAGCTCAATCCGTGTAAGGCACTGCTCCCTAGTCAACGGAGGAGGGGATGGTGGAGACTGCTACAGTTGCTGCTCCTCGATCTCGACTGCGACGTCCATGACATTGACGTCCACGTAGTCCTTTGAGTCATCCTATGGTGGAGCATCTCGTCGTCTCTATGAAATAACCCCGGTAGCCGATACGTCTAACGCTACTAGGGAGAAGTTCCTACACCCTACTTCATCGAACTCCGCCATCCTAACGATCTCTCGACAGAAATATCATGTCCATAATAGTGGAAGAGTGCGGTCAGGATGTGACAGTAAGGTGTCCACACTCTCGATCGGGTAGAGACACTGGACGCATAAATGATCGTCTGGAACATATGAAGTACGATGACTATATCCAAGTGGTGGATCATGGCATAGAGTAGGAAGGAGTGGAAAGGTCGCATGACCACTACATCCCGAGAGGTCAGGGGAAGAATGCAGCGGACCAAGACTCGATAGAGTGCGTAGTCTTGGATGCACAGATCAAGAGATCGAAAGTTCTGCACCGTTGGATCTCTCACATCCCCGAAAAATAGGAGTAAAGTATGTTGGGGGTGACGTGAGAGTAGGGTGCAAAAAAAAAGGGTCCATAGGAGGGTAGCAAACAAAAGTGGACTGAGAAGGTTGTAGTCTAAGAAACTAGTAAATAAAGTAGGAGTGATGGTAAGTGGAAGGGTCTGAACCATGGTAGAATAGCAAAAGTCATCAATTTTGACTAAGTTATTATAGAATTCAGCACATAAGGTCGTGTTTATTGAACTATTACAGTACCCTAATCGGTCAAGTTGGTAGTAGTTAATGACATCTATAGCGAAGGGACCGGATTGGGTAAAGAAACTTCTACCAAGATAATTAGTTTTGAGAGGTTTATATGAAGTAGTTGCAAACTTATTAAAGAGGGCAAATGAAGGGAACCTAGGTTTAGGGCTAGACTCAGCAGCGGGGTCAGTCTCAGTAACACGACACTTGCTAATCAAAATAAATGGCATAATGATTAAAAATCTAAAATTTAAGGACAAGTTTAAGACTAAGAAATCTTTACCGAGGAGGCATTGTCGAAGATTAGGAAAGGAGGAAAACTCTCGGTTGATTGTGGTTGCTTGGGGATGGCTTAGAAATGAAGAGGAGGAGAGTAGAGAGGGTGTTTTGGTGTGGGATGATGGTTGTTGGCGAGGGCTTATATAGCCCTGGTCGGGCGCCCAGGTGCCCTTGGAGGGCACCCGGGTCACAAAAAGGTTGAGGCGCCCGAGTGGCTACTTGGGCGCCCGAGTTTAGGCTTTGGCAGAGGGTTTGACCGGCGCCTCGAAAATGATGAGGCATAAAGATTCGACCGCTCGAGAAGCTCTCGGGCATCCGGTTAATGTTCTTTTACCGGGAATTTACTTATACAATCAAATCAAAAGTTTGTAATTTTTGGATAGTTTTTGAAAACCAATTAAGTTAAATTTGTTAAGTTAAATTTGAAAAACTGTTAAGTTAAAATTTTAAGTTTAAATTGAATTTGAAAATCTGTTAAGATAAAATTTTGTAAATTTGTTTAAGATAAATTTTAAAATTTTGTTACGTTATGTTAAATTTTGAGAAAATTATTAAGTTAACTTTTGAAAATTTTGTTAAGTTAAATTTTTTAAAAAAATTGTTATGTTAAATTTTAAAAATTATTAAGTTAAATTTTTAAAAAAAATTGTTAAGTTAAATTTTGAAAATTGTTCAGTTAAATTTTTTTTAAAATGTTAATTTAAAAAAATGAAAATTATAAAGTTAAATTTTTTTAAAAAAATTATTAAATTAAAATTTGAAAATTATTAAGTTAAAATTTGAAAATTATTAAGTTGAATTTTGAAAATTGTTAAGTAGAATTTTGAAAATTGTTAAGTAGAATTTTGAAAATTATTAAGTTGAATTATGAAGATTATTAAATTAGGTTTAATAAATTAAAGGTGAATTTAATTAATTTTGTGAGGTTGGTTGGGTTGGACTAAACTTTTAGGTCCTAAACATCTCGCCCATTTCTAAATGACAAAACAAGGTATCCTTATTTGTTTTTGTGAGATGCATCAATTTTATCTTTGTATTTAACTTTAAAACTATGATTTGTTAGATTCAAGTTTAACAATTAGTAAATTGAAAATAGATTTCAATAATCGACTTCCAGGTCTTGGCGAGGCACAGGGGCCTTCTTGGTTATCGGAGCAACAACCCTTTCCTAGACAAATCCTTTTAAAAAAATTTTATTTTCAAGTTACTCTTTGAGAAACCTTGGTCTAACTAGTCGAAGATATGGAGAGATAGATTCAGCTAGTTCCACCTGACTAAAAAGACCAAATATGGTACGCCTTTCCCTACCTGACTCTTTAGACAGACTTCCCTAGCGTACGATCATCTCACCCCACCCTAATATTAGGTTCTACAATTTTTAATCATGTCAGGTTCTTATCAAACCATTTCTATTCCTAAGCATGACATTTTTGCAAAAAATAAATAAACAAGCACCAAACAATTAAAAAATACAAGAAAATCATCTAATTATGAAAATAGTTTTTCTATTGGCTCCTCCTAGACTAAAGCCTCGATATGGACTATCTAGGATATGAATCTTGCCCTTGGGGATTTAATAGTGATTTGGTCTTGCTTGATTAATCAAGCTTAGCTTCGGGACCCATGCTTGCACTCGGGTTCTACTTTGGTTCAACACAGAATAATAGGATCTGTAACGTAAATTGGTTCGGTAACCAAGTCCGGATCGGTTGAGAATGAATTTTTATTTTCCAAGAATCATGTCAAGATTCTTGGAACCCGAGGTAAACCGTTCCAGCACAACTCTAAGTTCCTTCACTTGAGTTTTTAAAGAGGAATTCTCTTCCGCAAGTTTTTGAACTTGAGTTGAGGTTTCTTGCTAAATAGTCTTAGTCAAAGAGCTTGAGTTGGCCTCCTCCATTAGGACTTCTACCTCCTGTTGGAGGTGTTAGGATGTATACCAAAAGCCTTGCTTTTGTATAAGACATCTACGTTTTGAAAGAGAATCACAAGATCACAGTTGCATATTTATATTAGTATATGCATAATTGTCTAATACTCTACAATGTAGATAACATGGTGTGTGGTATCACACAGAAGATCATGTTATCAGTCCCTTGTAGAATATAAGCAGAGGCTCACAACCGAGATGGAGTTGGACAAACCATCGGGATGGTTGTAGTGCAATTTGGGATTGGTTTGTCTTAACCATAAAATTACACTAGTGCACTTTGTGTGCATTGAGCAGGACCAACATAGAGGTGATCCAATTTATACTGACTTTATAATTGGATCAGACCTCAGTATATTATGGAGTACATGATCTGAATCCCGATATAATAACGGGCGCATGTACTTAATAGTTATTTCTTTGATTTACCAATGGGCGATGTTCCGGAAGGAGTCGACGACGATGGCTAGGCACCGAGGTTCTGCCCACGTAGAAGCTGACAGTAGGGGAGGAACTCTGCACCCTGCAAGATCAACATGAGCGTTAGGGGAACACGCCGAGGTTGTCCGACGGAGCCCACTCCGACGCTCATGTCAGTACCTCGATGGAAGAAGGCATAAGACAAAAAAGAAAGTATGAGTTGTAGAGAGTGCGTAACCCCTTTACCGGAGGGGTTGAAGTATCTTTTATACCTGCAACAGCGGTTGTACGTGTCTCCATTCTCTTCACCACGTTCCCCCCATCTTCGGTTACAGGATCGCCTTTGCAACGACCCTCGTAATCATTAAACCGGGTCCGTTGTAAGGATGAGGGTGATAACGGTCGTGGCTTACGGGTCCTGATCCTCCCGTAATTATCGACAATCCTTATCCATGGGGCCGCAAATAGGGGGTCTGTTATTCGAGGTCGAAGGTGGCTCGAGCTCCCCTTCCCCGAGGTGACGTCAGGGCCTTCTAGCCTGCGTGACCTACGGGCGGTCTGCTCCCTGAGGCAATCTTGGGTCCCGACTTCCCGGAGTTATCCCGGGAGGGAGTTTCTTGACCTGCTCTTCCGAGCGTGTATCCCGAGGGGAGTCTGGGGACTCTGGAAGAAGAGTAGCTCAGTCTCGTCGTGTTGTGCCACGCAGCTTCTTCATCCTCCGTGCCTGCCACTGGCTATTCAACTCCATCACAAGTCCCTCCCTTCAAGTTTGATCGAAAAAGTGTAGCTGACTAATCGGACTAGTGTCATGATGAAGAAGCTGGGTCTAGCTGATTTTTTACCACTTCATTGGTGGCCCCTGGGGCCCTAAGATATAACCTACGTCGCCCAGGCCTCCGGGTGGTTTTTTGAATATGTCCCGCATTTCCTCAAATTATGCGGCGGCGCTTTGATGGCTATCTCAGGCCTCTTATAAATACCTGGGGTCTTATAATGGCAATTCAGTCATCTCACTAATGTAACCTCGCCACGTGGTCCTTCCCCCTTGGTGCGGTGAACTCTTACCGAGGCTCGCAGCGGGTCATATGAAGCGACAGCAATAAGAGCTAGTGACTCCTCAGGAGGAGAAATCAGCGCCCTTGACATGCCGTTCCCTCATTGCTTATAGCGGTGCGACTTCTCCCTATAAAAGCGGGTGCAATCGCCACCCTGCAATCTCCTTACCGTATCTATCTTCAGGTGTCTTCCTTCTCTGGTTATTCTTCTTGTCGCTACACCCCTTTTACAAGGGTAAGTCTCCTTCTGTTTTTTCCTCCCCAATTTCCCTGAGTCCTATGGAGAAGAAGAAGAAAACCCTAGGCGACGATGAGCTCTCCCTGAAAGAGTTAGGATTCCCTACGGAATGGTACGATACCATCTCGTCCCGGGTTAGGTTGGAATCCCTCCAAGCCGCCCGCCAGAGTATGGTATCCCAAGAGACTGGGAGGTGAAAGTCCCTGCCCCAGGTCATCCACCTGTAACAACCAGTAAGGATTTTTATACATTCTTCCTGGGGTGGGTGGAGTTAGGTCTTCGCTGTTGGGACCGGTAGACGAGCTAGAGGGGGGTGATTAGCTCCAATTTGCTTGTAGATGATTTGTCGCGGCGGAAGACTTCAAGCAATGCTAACACTTTGGATTTTACTTGGTATCCACCCCGACCGGGTGACTAATCCAAGGATCCACTCTCCTCACTCTCTCATACACTATGAAAGATCTCCTTCTTGAGGCGGAGAAACCTCTTACAAGCTTACAAGAAGATACAACAAGATTACAAAGCAAAACACAAATGAAATCTTACAAGATTTACAATGAATAAGCTCTCTTTGCTTTCCTTGCTATCTTCAAGCTTGTGATTGCCTCTAGAACCTTGGAAATGCAGCAGCAATATCCTCCAATGCTTCCCTTGAGATGGCACCGATGAAGGAGAAGGGGAGAAGTATCTTGGCTCAAAACCTGCGTGAAAACTCTTATACCTGATGCCTAGGGTTTCCTAATCGATTACCCAATCGATTACCACGTCATCTAGCCGTTCAACGGCTATTTTTCGAACCTTAATCGATTAGCCAATCGATTAAGACTGCCCTTAATCGATTAGCTAATCGATTAAGGGAAGGTTGAATCGATTCAGCCACCTTCTGTTCTCGCAACAAAACTCTCTTAATCGATTACCCAATCGATTACGGTCCATCTTAATCGATTACCCAATCGATTACGGTCCTTCTTAATCAATTACCCAATTGATTAAGATCCTTCTTAATCAATTACCCAATTGATTAAGACCCTTTCTATTCTCGCGAGACAACAACCCAATCGATCTTCCAATCGATTGAGTCCAACCTAATTTGTGTTCACGGTCAACCCCTTTAACTAACTTGGATTTCTCGGTCAACCCCTTTGACCAACCTGGATTTCTCCATCCTAGCTCTCAACTAGGACTTAACCTGATTCCCAACTAGGTTTGCCTAACCTCGAGTTAGGTCTAGTCTCTCGGTAGACTTCCACCTTGCCAGCGTGCGATCTACCCGATCCACTTGGACTTCACCTAGTCCCACTAGGTCTTTTCCCATTGCCAGCGTGCGATCTCCCTGATCTACCTGGACTTCACCTAGTCCCACTAGGTGTGTCTAGTCCCACTAGGTCTTTTCCCATGCCAGCGTGCGATCTCCCCGATCCACCTGGACTTCACCTAGTCCCACTAGGTGTGCCTAGTCCCACTAGGTCTTTTCTCATGCCAGTGTGTGATCTCCCCAATCTACCTGGACTTCACCTAGTCAAGTCTCCAGTCAACCTTGACCCACTTGACACATACAATATTCAAACATAATTATCAAACATCGAAACATCCAAACATAAGCTCACCAAGCTTATCAGACATCGGCTCACCCGAGCTTAGTGAACCTAGGTCAACCCTGACCTAACCAAGTTTGCACCAACATTCGCTTCCTTATCCCGCCCTTTTACATGAATGTAAGTAAATTCTTTGGTATTCCTCTACAACAGATGGCCCTGAATGTCTTTGCCCAGATGGGCGGGGCTGTTGTAGTTATCAAACTCTTCGACATCCCCCTAACCCCCTGATTCTTCATTTCTTCATTGTTCCTGTCGGGTCCCGGGGGGCATTTAGCTTTACCACTCATTCCGGCCATAGGTTCTTGGGGGGTCTTCCTTCTTCCCACAAGGGGTGGAAGGAACGATTCTTCTATATCCAGCTTCCCGAGCGTCCTTTTAGTCCTATCCACTGGACAGCCAGTTTACCTCCGATCCCCGATCTCGGCGATTTCCAGCAGGACAAGGGATATCAGAGGGCTAGGGGTATCCTGGCCGGGACGGAGTTCCACGGGCTCCAACTGGTACAATGCGAGGAGCTCCTTTATCGAGCTGAGCTTAGCCCGAGAGTCACTCGCCTTAGCCCCCATCTTCGTAAGTTACTTTTTTGCCTGGTACGCTTCCTGGTTAATATTGGCTGATGTCGTTTTGTCTTTATTTTGCAGGCGACGTCATGTTCTCCCGAGTGATGAATCAACTCCTGAAGTGGGACGAGGCCAACGAACAGGCGTTGGTCCCAGGTTCAGCATCTTTTGTTTCTGCAGGGATCTCTACTGAGGATTGTAAGGGAGTGGATGAGCCCTCTGTAGACCGAACTGCCCCCGAGTGCCCCCGTGATATAGGAGCATCAGAGTTGCCAACGGACCTCGAAGAAGGTTCAACTGTTTCCACTACCGAGGCCCTAGAGGGAGAAACTGCACCCCCTCCATCTATCGCACCTTCAAAGACCCACACGCCCGAGAAGAGGCGGCGGGAGCATCTACCCCGGAGGGATCGCCCCCTGAAGAGGTTGAAGAAGGGCCCATCCTTAGAGTTGTTGCACTCGGTTGCCCCTGAGGACGCGGCTCCACGGTCTCCGAGAATTCGAGAGGGCTCTTCTTCCTCCGCCATTAAGGCCACTACTCCCATCCTCGATGCCCCGCCTTCCCCGGTCAGCCCTCTGGCTGCTCCTCGCGGAAAGGAAGTGTCCAAGGACCTGCCCAGCTCCCACAGGAAGGCCCCATGGCGAAGAAGAAGGCGACAAGCCGCTCCCAATCCATCCGGATAAAGGGCATCGCTTCTGATGATTCGCCGAGGGCTTCAAGTTCAGAAGAAGATGTTCCCGACCCAAGAGACGTTCCCAGTCATTCAGGGCCCCCTGCTGAGGGAATTCTTCCTCCTCCGGTTCTACCGTGGGAGGCAGCTGGATCAGCCCAATACCTGGCCCTATTACATCAGTCTCTATTGACGGTGAGTACTTTGACGCACTTCCTATTTCAGTGCCTTTTGCATTGACTATCTCTGCTTTGCTGGCAGGTTGCCTCTAATTGTGTCGCTACGAGTCATCTGTTGTGCTCCAGGGGGGTTACGGAAGACCTCCTTCAACGAGTAGCGCTAGCCGAGTTAGAGGCGGGCCAGGCCTGCGAGGCCGGCCTCCTGCAGTTGGAGGTTAGTTAAGCGCTCCGGGCGAAGATCGAGCACTATCTCAATACTCTGCTAGAATATGAGGATACTATACATGGCTATCAATTCCGAGAACGCCTTGGGTTCGAGAAGAACCAAGCCCTGGTCGAGGACCTATAGAAGTTATCCCAGGAGCATGAGCAACTCCAAGCTCGAACGACCGAGTTGTCCGATCAAATCCAACTCCTAGAGTTTTCAAAGAAAGCCCTGGAGGCCCGACACAAGGCACGAGAACGTCTGCTGGCTATGCAAGAGTATGACCTAGAGGTATCAGCCGCTTATGCCGATGACCTTCAGAAGAAGGTTACTCAAGCCAAGGCTCAAGCTTCAGCCGCTGCCCAGAAGCTCCAGGAAATGCAGGAGGCTCAGGATTGTCTGCTCCATGAGGTGGCGACGTTGAAGACCACCAAGGGGGAGGCTGAGGCCTAGTTATAGCAGCAGCAGAAGGAGCACCCAACCCAACTATCTAGGGCCGTGGTGGAGTTCAAAGCTAAATTCCTACAATCGGAAGAGTACGCCGAGGTTGTAGCCGTGCAGGCATTGAAGCGCCTCAAACAGGGCTTTCATGGCGCTATCTGTCAGTTGGAAAAGGATCAACTACTGAAACCAGGTTCAGACTTGAGCGCTATCATTGTCCAACGGGTCTGGGACGACTTTCCTCCTGAAGAGCAGAATCTATAGAAACCTTCTTGCCGTGGGGCATGGGCTCCCCGGCCACTTCTTGTCCGTTGCATTTTCTTCTTTTTAAAATTTTCTCCTGTAGTACTCGTTTCACCCCTGGCTGCCAACATTAATAGACTTTTTATATTTTTAGTAACCTCTTGTCCCCTCTCGAATGATCAATTTCTAGCCAGATCTGCGTAACACCTAGGCTCTGCCTACTTACCGAGGGACAGTGAGGTTTTACAGCTCTTGGTCGGGCATGTGCAGCACCGAGGCCAAGCCTACTCACCGAGAGGCAGTAGGGATTTGCAGCTCTTGACCGGGCATGTGCAGCACCGAGGCCAAGCCTACTCACCGAGAGGCAGTAGGGTTTTGCAGCTCTTGACCGGGCATGTGCAGCTCCGAGGCCAAGCCTACTCACCGAGAGACAGTAGGGTTTTGCAGCTCTTGACCGGGCATGTGCAGCTCCGAAGCCAAGCCTACTCAACGAGAGATAGTAGGGTTTTGCTGCTCTTGACCGGGCATGTGCAGCTCCAAGTCCAAGCCTACTCACCGAGAGACAGTAGGGTTTTGCAGCTCTTGATCGAGCGTGTGCTGCTCCGAGGCTAAGCCTACTCACCGAGAGGCAGTAGGGTTTTGCAGCTCTTGATCTGGCATGTGCAGCTCCGAGACCAAGCCTACTCATCGAGAGGCAGTAGGGTTTTGCAGCTCTTGACCGTGCATGTGCAGCTCCGAGGCTAAGTCTACTCACCGAGAGGCAGTAGCGTTTTGCAGCTCTTGACCGGGCATGTGCAGCTCCGAGGCCAAGCCTACTCACCGAGAGGCAATAAGATTTTGCAGCTCTTGACCGGGCATGTGCTGCTCCGAGGCCAAGCCTACTCACCGAGAGGCAGTAGGGTTTTGCAGCTCTTGACCGGGCATGTGCTGCTCCGAGGCCAAGCCTACTCACCAAGAATAGGGTTTTGCAGCTCTTGACTGGGCATGTACTGCTCCGAGGCCAAGCCTACTCATCGAGAGGCAGTAGGGTTTTGCAGCTCTTGACCAGGCATGTGTAGCTCCGAGGCCAAGCCTACTCACCGAGAGGCAGTAAGGTATTATAGCTCTTGACTGGGCATGTGCAGCTCGGAGGCCAAGCCTACTCACCGAGAGGCAGTAGGGTTTTGCAGCTCTTGACCAGACATGTGCAGCTCCGAGGCCAAGCCTACTCACCGATAGGCAGTAGGGTTTTGTAGCTCTTGACTGGGCATGAGCAGCTCCGAGGCCAAGCCTACTCACCGAGAGGCAGTAGAGTTTTACAGCTCTTGACCGGGCATGTGCAGCTCCGAGACCAAGCCTACTCACCGAGAGGCAGTAGGGTTTTGCAGCTCTTGACCGGGCTTGTGCAGCTCCGAGGCCAAGCCTACTCACCGAGAGGCAGTAGGGTTTTGCAGCTCTTGACCGGGCATGTGCTGCTCCGAGGCCAAGCCTACTCACTGAGAGGCAGTAGGGTTTTGCAGAGGTAAGGATTCAACACTTCCCGCATATTATTCCATTTGCGTTTTTGATTTATTGAACTACCAGGCAGTGGAACTAAGGAATACAGCAGGTAAACAAACAATGCAATACCTCATCGGGTATGATAAGGGTGCAGATGGTTGGCGTGCTAGGGCATTTCCAGTTTCATGCCTTTGTTGTCCTCTAGATAATAGCTACCTCCGGTGAGCTTTCTGATGATAACGTATGGCGTCCCATTGCGGCTCTAGCTTCCCCGGGTCACCAACCAATTTGATCCTTTTCCAGACTTTATCACCAACTTCAAAGCTACGAGCGATCACCCGGCGATTATAGGTTTGCTGCATTCATCGTCGGTATGCTTCCAACCGGGCCGCGGCTTTGTCTCGAACCTCCGAGATGAGGTATATGTCAATCAGTCATTCCTGATCGTTGTCTTCCTTGTGATAATATTGTCGTCGAGTAGACTCTTCCCCTACTTCCACTGGGATGACGGCTTCAGCTCCGTAGACCAGTTGAAAATGGCTCTCCTCTGTTCCTTCCCGCGAGGTAGTACGGTAGGACCACAGGATGCTGGGGAGTTCATCAACCCAGCTGCCCCCAACATGGTCTAGCTTGATCTTGAGTCCCCGTAGGATTTCTCGATTAACGACCTCGGCTTATCCATTGCTCTACGGGTATGTGACTGAGGTGAAGGCCTGCTAAATGCCTAGCCCTTCGCACCACTCTTTTAGCTTGCGTCCGGAGAATTATCTTCCGTTGTTCGACACCAACTTGTGAGGATGTCGTATCGGCAGACAATGTCCCTCCATAGGACTTTCATCACAGACCCCTCCGTGATGTTTGCCAGAGGTTCGGCTTCTACCCATTTGGAGAAGTAATCAACGAGAACCAGTAGAAATTTCTTCTGCTGGAGCCCAGTGGGAAAGGGTCCACGATGTCCATTCCCCATTGATTGAAAGGGAAGTATACTATAGAAACTCGCAAGGGCTTTGTCGGGCGGTGAGTCACATGATGATGTCTTTGATAGGCTTCGCATCCAGCCACGAACTTGAGGGCGTCGGCCTGCAAGGTAGGCCAAAAGTAACCTACCAAGAGGATCTTCCGAGACAGGGATTTTCCCCTGATGTGACTCCCATAGATACCTTTGTGCACCTCCCTCATCACGTAGTTGGCCTCCTCCAGCCCGATGCAATTTAGGAGAGGCCTTGCAAAGGCCCTCCTATACAGTTGATCGCCGACCAGCGTGAATCTGCCTGCACGGCGGCGGAACAGCCGGCTCTCTTGGTCCCCATTTGGAATGATCCCACTACGCAGGAACGCTATATAGGGATCCCTCCAGTCGGTCTGACTGTCGTCTTCAACTTCCCCTCCAATTTGCGCGACTGTCCCCTCCATGGTACTAGATTCATTCAGCTGCCAGGTGGATATGGAGCTAGCCAGTTTGGCTAGCTCATCCGCCCGAACATTATCAGTCCTGGAGATCTTCTGTAGAATAACCTCCCCAAAAAAAGCCTTCAGCTGCTCGTAAAGGGATATATATTTCTGTAGGCGCTCGCACCTGACTTCAAAATCGCCCTTTATTTGCTGTGATACCAACTGGGAATCCGAATATATAGTCACCCGACTAGCCCCCATGTGCTTAGCTGCTTACAGGCCAGCTAGGATCGCCTCATACTCAGCTTCGTTGTTAGTAGCTTTGAAGTGTAGCCGGATGGACAAATGTAATGTGTCTCCCCGAGGGGAAATCATTAACACTCCAACCCCGCTATGTTGGCTGTTGGAGGACCCATCCACATAGACCTTCCACATCACTTTGGTCTCGGCCTCCGGGACGGTCTCCAACATGAAGTCAAAGAGGGCTTGAGCTTTGATAGCTGTACGAGGTTGATATTCGATGTCATACTCGCTTAACTGGGTTGTCCATTTGATTGACCTGCCCGAGGCCTCGGGATTTTTGAGGACCCGTGCCAGCGGCGTTGGTGAGGACCACAATGGGGTGTGCTAAGAAATATGACCTTAACCGTCGGGCCATTAGGACCAGGGTATAGGCCAGTTTATCCATCGAGGTATATCATGTTTCGGCGTCCTTTAGAAGGTGTCCAAAGAAGTAAACGGGATACTGCACCCGTTCTTTTTCTCGAATGAGCGCCGACCCTACTACTTGCTCTGCTGTCGAGAGGTAGACAAACAAGGTCTCCCCTTCCACAGGTTTGTAGAGAATGGGGAGGGTGGCAAGATAAGTCTTCAGGTCGGCAAAGGCTATCACACTGGTCGTCCCACTTAAACTTGGCGGCCTTTCTTAAAATCTTGAAGAATGGGAGGGTCTTGTCTGCGGCCTTGGAAATGAATCGGAATAACGTTGTGATTCTTCCATTCAACCGTTGAACCTCCCTGAAGTTGCGAGGAGGCGTCATATCCAGAATAGCTTTTACCTTCTCTGTGTTGGCTTCGATCCCTCTCTCTGTCACCATATACCCCAGGAATCGACCGCTTTTTACCCCGAACAAACACTTAGCTGGGTTCAACTTCAGCCTATTGGACCTCAGGGTGGCGAAGGTTTCTTCCAAATCAGCTATCATGTTGCCTCCTTTGTCAGTCTTTACTAGGATATCATCCACATACACCTCGATGTTTCTCCCGATTTGGTGCCTGAAAACTTTGTCCATCATCCGCTGATACATAGCCCCAACATGGCGTAAGCCGAAAGGCATGATGTTGTAACAATATGTGTCATCGGCCATCACGAAACTGACTTTCTCCTGGTCCTCGAGAGCGAGTGGGACTTGGTGGTAGCCTTGGTAAGCATCCAACATTGAGATAAACTCATAACCGGCTGTGAAACCACCAATCGGTCTATCCGAGGTAGGGGTAACATCCTTTGGGACAAACCTTGTTCAAGTCACGGAAGTCAATGCAGACCCGCCATTTGCCTCCTGGCTTAGGAACAAGGACCACGTTAGCCAACCAGGCTGGGAATTGCACCTCTCTGATGTGTTCGGCTTTCAGTAACTTTTGAACCTCGTCTCGAATAGCCTTATCTTGGTCAGGGGCAATGTGTCTCAGTTTATGCTTCACCGGACCGGCTCCCGGCGTAACATACAGGTGGTGCATAGCCAATGCTGGTGGAACACCTTTGATTTCTTCGGCGGCCCAAGCAAAAACGTCTTTGTGGCTACACAGGCAATCTACGAGACGGCTTCTTACTTCCAGCGCGAGGTTGAGGGCGATGCGCGTAACTCCCCCCTCATGTTGAGGGTGAATCTGTACTTCCTCGCTCTTGACCTCTCTCCTTTCCTCGGGCCCTTCATCTCCTCGCGGGTGGGCGAGATCCTCTGGCGAGACTTCGCAGAGATCCCAGTCCTCCTGTGTCCGCGTCACAGGCTCTTCCACCGATTCTGCCATCGGCGCTCCTTCAGGTGCTTTGCTGGTTACCCACAGATGGCGCCAATTTGTTCCGGAAGGAGTCGACGACAATGGCCAGGCACCGAGGTTTTGCCCACGTGAAAGCTGACAGTAGGGGAGGAACTCTGTGCCCTGCAAGATCAACACAAGCATTAGGGGAACACGCGGGAGGTTGTCCGGCGGATCCCACTCCGATGCTCAAGTCAGTACCTCAATGAAAGAAGGAGTAAGACAAGAAAGAAAGTATGAGTTGTAGAGAGTGCGTACCCCCTTTACCGGAGGGGTTGGAGTATCTTTTATACCTGTAGTAGCAATCGTACGTGTCTCCACGCTCTTCGCCACGTTCCCCCCATCTTTGGTAACAGGATCGCCTTTGCAACGACCCTCGTAATCATTAAACCGGGTCCGTTGTAAGGATGAGTGATAAGCACCTTGGAATGGATCGCCTTGAAATTCAGATGTAGGGAAGGATATTGACGTCACACTCAAGAAAGATGAGAGGGTGAGTGATAAGTCATGGGGGTTTCGATCGCCACAAGTTGCCTTGATAAGATCACGATTAGTTCTTTGCCTAAGAACCAAAGGAAGCTCTCACAATAGAGAAAACTCTGATTTCATTCAAACTTAACATGCCTTAGTCATACAAGAGTTCTCCTATATATAGACTTAGTGGAGGTTGAAACATTAACCTCTACCACATTTCCCACTAAGCACTAATTATGCACCATTATCATGCATGCATGCATGCATGATGTTTATTTCCCACAATTCCCTAATACTAGCTTAGGAACTCCCAAAAGCATTAAAAACCCACCAAAAGACATCAAAAATAACTTCAGAAAATTCCCCCAAAAATACCCACGAAAATTGGACACTTGTAGCCCTTGAATGCATCTTGGATCATGTGGTTTTGGGCCTTCAAGTTTTGTCTTCATGTGGGCTCAATTTCACTTTCAATTTGAAGGAATGTGATCCATTTAGTTGTTGCCTCCATTGTGCATTGATCCTTCTTCTCCTTGAGCTCCATTATTAAGCCTTCCAAAGCTTGCTTCATTCTCTTAGTCTTGGATCTTGTCATGGGTCCTCCAATTCCATTCAATGCCTCTTCCTCTATGGCTTTGTCTTGTAAGCTTGTATCCCCTCCTTGGTCCACATCAATGAGGGTGATAACGGTCGTGGCTTACGGGTCCTGATCCTCTTGTAATTATTGACGATCCTTATCCATGGGGCCGCAAATAGGGGGTCCGTTATTCGAGGTCGAAAGTGGCTCGGACTCCCCTCCCCCGAGGTGACCTCGGGGCCTTCTGGCCTGCGTGACCTATGGGCGGTCTGCTCCCCGAGGCAATCTTAGGTCCCGACTTCCCCGGGTGATCCTGGGAGGGAGTTTCTTGACCTGCTCTTCCCGGGTGTGCATCCTGAGGGGAGTCCGGGGGGCTCTGGAAGAAGAGTAGCTCAGACTCGTCGTGTCATGCCACGCAGCTTCTTCATCCTCCGTGCCTGCCACGGGCTATTCAACTCCATCAGGCTAGATTTATTCTGTTAAATTGATAGGCCCAATAAGTTGAGAAATAATATTATTTTCATGGTGTGTCATTTGATTATAGACAGAATCCATGTCCTGGTGAGTCGGAATGATGATGCCCCCTTGATGAACTCATAAGGTTCAGCATGTTAAATCTTGCAAGTGGACTTGGTTCAACATGATGACAAGAATGAGTAGTACTAATCAAGGAGTTAGATGTTGATTAATTAAAATTGTCAGAAATTTAAAATAATCAACATGCATTCGATATCTTAAACCCGTGGAGAAATTGTACTCATAATAGGTGGAGCCCTTATGTAAATATGGGGGTTGGTGAGGTGGTTCAACGAAGGACCTTTAGTGGAATGGTTCTTCATTAATGGATCGGGTTTGGATGCATTAGTAGGCGAAGACCCAACTCCTCATGGTCTCTATTGTAGCCCTATAAATACCCCATGGTGTCATGAAACCAGGGATCTAATTAACCAAGAAAAGCCTCTCTCTATTCTCTCCTCTCATCCTTCTCTCCTAGGGTTCCTAGTGGTCGGCGCCTAAGGTAAGAAAGGTGGTGGCACAAGGGGTAAGCGAAGGAAGAAAACTTGATTTTCTTCCTCTTCTCTTCATGAAGAAAGCCAAGGAGGGGTTTCAAGCTTACAAGACAAAGCCGAGGATGAAGAGGCAGTGAAGGGAATTGGAGGACCCATGACGAGGTCCAAGACTAAAAAAATGAAGCAAGCCATGGAAGGCTTAATAATGGAGTTCAAGGAAAAGGAGGATCAATGCACAATGGAGGCAACAACTAAATGGATCACATTTCTTCAACTAAAATGAAATTGAGTCAACATGAGGACCATTTTCGTATGTATTTTTGGGAGATTTTTCTAGAGTAACTTTTGAAGTCCTTTGGTGGGTTTTAATGCCTTTTTGAGAGTTCCTAAGCTATTATTAGGGATTAGTGGTTGCATTAGTGGAAAATAAATGTCATGAATTCATGCATGCATGATAATGGTGTATAATTAGTACTTAGTGGGAAGTGTAGTAGAGGTTGGGAAAACTCTTATATGACTAAGTAGTTTTTACATTGGAATGAAATCTAAGTTTTCTCTATTGTGAGAGCTTCCTTCGAGTTCTTAGGCTAAGAACTAAATCTGATCTTATCAAGGCAACTTGTGGCGATCAAAACACCCATGACTTATCATTCACCTTCTTATCTTTCTTGAGTGTGGGGTCACTATCTTTCCCCAAACTGAAATTCAAGGCGATTCGATTCAAGGCGATCTTATCATTTGGTATCAGAGTCTAGTTCCTTGATTTTCAAGTTTGTGTTTTGTTTGTCAATTCAAAAAAAAAAATTCTTTTTGTTCTTGTTCATCTTCGTTGATCTCTCATCCATAGTATTCCATTGGTATCTTTTCATTTTCCATCTCTATTTGTCCCCAATTTCTGTTCTCTATTTGGGTTGTAAACATTAAAAAAAAGAAGCTGCTATTAGAGTCATTGTGTTTATAGTTGAAAAAAAAAGAAAAGAAAAAAAATTCGGAAAAAAAAATTCTAGGCAGCACCAAAGAGAAAAAAGGGCTTTGTGAATTAAAAGGACTCAATATTCCTCTCATTGCTCTTGATCGTTGCTGAATTTCTTGTTCTATCCGTTTATTTCTCTTGTTCTGCTCATATTTTCTTGTTGGTTTCTTGCTCACTCGATCGTCTACTTGTTGTCTTGAAAAAAAAATCATTGATAAGGTTCTTTTCTTAAGAGCTTATAAAGGAAGCTGAGTGGTTAAATTATAGTGCAAACACGTGAGTAGAGTGGTGAGGTACTTCTAACATTTCTTTTGTATTTGTCCTTGTCATCTACTTTTTGTTGCAAGAATGAGTGGGGAAAGAACACCTAATTCCCCTAGGCGAGATCCTACTAGGCTTCAAATGAAGGCACTTACTCAACACTTTGAGAGGATGCTTCAAAGACAACTTGAAGGATTACACGAAAGGATGGACCGACTTGAAGGAGGAAGAGTTTCCAACCATGGGGGCAATTCTAATCATGAAGAAGCTCATCAAGCAAGTGACCTATTCTACGGTTCTCCAAGAGAAGGAAGGAGCGTGACGGGGGAAGAAGACGTGAAAGAGGAGGAAGAGACCAAAGATGTGAAGATGATCCAAGAGGTGTGAAAGTCAAGGTACCTTCCTTCCAAGGGAGGAATAACCCCGAAGCATATCTTGAGTGGGAGATGAAAATAGAACAAATCTTCTCATGCCACAATTACAATGATGCAAAGAAGGTGAAGGTGGCTGCCCTTGAGTTCACTGATTACGCCTTAATTTGGTGGGATCAAGTGCAAAAGATAGAAGAAGGTATGAAGAGCATCCTATAGACACTTGGGATGAAATGAAGACTTTGATGAGAAGGAGATTTGTGCCTTCCCACTACCACAGGGATTTGCACAACAAATTGCAAAGACTCACCCAAGGGAGTAGGAGTGTGGATGAGTATTACAAGGAGATGGAGGTGGCTATGATTAGGGCCGATATTATGGAGGATAGGGAAGCAACCATGCCCGATTTCTCCATAGCCTAATCCGAGATATTGGAGACATTGTGGAGTTACAACATTATGTGGAGCTTGAAGACTTAATTCATCAAGCAATGAAAGTGGAGCAACAATTAAAGAGAAAGGGCATTATGAAGAAATCATCTTCTTCAAACTATTCTTCAAGTTGGAAGGACAAGCCAAAGAAGGAGGGTTCTTCTTCTAATTCTAAGGAGGTAACAAGCACTAAGAAGCCTATTCCTACTAATTCTTCTTCTACTTCTAAGAGTAGGGATATCAAGTGCTTTAGGTGTTTGGGAAAAGGGCATATTGCATCCGAATGCTCGAATAAGAAGACTATGGTGGTGAGGGATAATGGGATTATCTCTAATGAAGAAATTTCTTCTCATTCCTCTACCTCAAGTGATGGGGAAAATGATGGAGCAGCCTATGCACAAGATGGAGATCTTTTGGTGGTTAGGAGGTTATTGGGGAGTCAAGCCAAGGAGCATGAGGAGGACCAAAGAGAAAATATTTTTCATACCCGCTACCTTATTCAAGGTAAAACATGCTCTATGATCATTGGTGGTGGGAGTTGCACCAATGTGGCAAGCACTAGTGATGGAGACAAAGGAAGTGAACAAGTTGCCCAACAAGCTAACGATATGGATCATGCTCAACCCACTCTAGAAGATGTTGATGATCCATTATGCATCAAAGGGGGCCCAATTACAAGGGCTAAGGCTAAAAAGATGAAAGAAGCACTTAATGTGCTAATTAAAGATGTGAAAGCCAAAGCGACCATTGAAGAAGGTTTGACCAAGAGCAAGTCTTACGGCTTAGTCAACCTAATTCAATCCTTAGTCTCTTGTCTATGTAAGAAGGATATGTTAATTTTGTGGGTTCAATTTAGGCTCAATTTCTAGCTTTATTTGAGTTGTAATGGTGCCAAGAGCTCAATAGGCCTATGTTGTCTATATAGGCCTCTACTAAATGAGCTTTCTTTTGGCCTTTTAGGGTTTTTAGGTCACCCTATAGCTATAAATATAGGGGGTGGCGGTGGCTTATTCAATCTACTACATGGTGAGGCTCTCATTTGTTGGTTCTTCATTGAACTAGAACTTATCAAGGCATCCCCTTGTGACAACTCAAAAAGAAGGGATCAATCAAGCATGGGGGGCAATATGCTAATCCGTCAACATGGAAATCTAGTTGGAAAAAAAGAGATGATAAAGTTGAATCAAAGAAAAAGCCCGATTTTTCAAAGAATAAAGATGCAAGCTCTCCACGGTCAAAGGCAAAGAACCCCTCCAACCTTCAAGAAATAGAGATATTAAATGCTTTAAGTGCTTGGGAAGGGGACATATTGCATCACAATGCCCAAACAAAAGAATTATGATTTTGAAAGAAAATGGTGACATCGAGACGGAAAGTGAGTCCGAAGATGATAGTGTCTTGCCCACATTATTGGAAAGTGAAGAAGAGTATCCCGTTGAAGGTGAAGCCCTTGTCACTAGGCGTGCTCTAAATGTGCAAGTGAAAGAAGATAATGAAGAACAACGAGACAACATATTTCATACCCGTTGCCACATCAAGGACAAGGTATGTAGTATGATTATAGATGGGGGAAGTTGCACTAATGTGGCTAGTAATATTTTGGTTGAGAAATTATGTTTGCCTACCACTAAGCATCCTAAACCTTATAAACTACAATGGTTGAATGATTGCGGGGAAGTCAAGGTCAACAAGCAAATGTTGGTTTCATTTTCCATTGGTAGATATCATGATGATTTTGTGATGTAGTGCCAATGCATGCCAGTCATTTACTTTTAGGTAGACCATGGCAATTTGATAGGAAGGTCATGCATGATGGGTTTAAAAATAAGTATTCTTTTATGATGCATGGTAAACATGTAACTCTTGTACCATTGACTTCTTAACAAGTATATGAAGATCAATTGAGGATCAAAAATGAGAGTGAAGAAAGAAAGGAGTGTGAGAAAAAAGAAAGTGAGAAAAAGAAAAAGAGTGTAAGAAAAGAAAAGGTGAGGATGAGATGAGTGGAAAAAAGAATGAAAGGGGAAAAGAAATTCAAGAGCAAGAGTGTAAAAAAGGGAGCTTTTATGCAAAAGAAAGAGAGGTTAAGAGAGCGTTTTATGCTTCACAGCCGATGATTGTACTTTTGTACAAGGAGGCCGATTTTAACACTAACGATCTTAACCCTACTTTGCCTAGTGTTGTTAAATCTCTTTTGCAGGAATTTGATGATGTATTTCCTGATGAGGTTCCTGATGGATTGCCACCACTTAGAGGAATAGAGCACCAAATTGATTTCATCCCTGGAGCCGCAATTCCTAATCGGCCAGCCTATAGGTGTAACCTTGCTGAGATAAAAGAACTTCAAAGGCAAGTTGAAGAGTTGATGAAAAAAGGGTACGTCTGAGAAAGCTTGAGTCCATGTGCTGTCCCCGTTTTGCTAGTACCTAAGAAGGATGGAACTTGGAGAATGTGCGTTGATTGTAGAGCTATCAACAAGATTACGGTAAAGTATCGTCATCCTATTCCTAGATTAGATGATATGCTAGATGAACTACATGGCTCTTGCATTTTCTCTAAAATTGATTTGAAGTCGGGCTATCATCAAATTCGCATGCGTGAGGGAGACGAAAGGAAAACTGCATTTAAGACTAGGTATGGTTTGTACGAATGGTTAGTATTTGGGCTTACTAATGCACCTAGTACTTTCATGAGGTTAATGAACCATATTTTACGTGCTTTTATTGGAAATTTTGTCGTAGTATATTTTGATAATATCTTGATTTATAGCAAAAATTTAGAAGAGCATTTACAACATTTAGAAAATGTTCTAATTGTTTTGCGAAATGAGAAGTTGTATGCTAACCTTCAAAAATGTTCTTTTTGCACTAATCAAATTGAGTTTCTTGGTTATAGCAGTTGATGAGAAGAAGGTTAAGGCTATTCGTGAATGGCCATCACCAAAAACAATAACTGAGGTACGTAGCTTCCATGGTTTGGCAAGTTTCTACAGAAGGTTTGTTAAGAATTTTAGCACTTTAGCTACACCCTTAACTGAAATTGTTAAAAAGAATGTTGGATTTCATTGGGATAGTGAACAGGATTCTGCCTTCAACTCACCTAAGGAGAAATTAAGTTCTGCACCTTTACTTGCGTTACCTAACTTTTCTAAAACTTTTGAAATTGAGTGTGATGCATCAGGAATAGGTATTGGAGCAGTGCTAATNGAGGGCTTTAGAGACTTGGCAACATTACTTGTGGCCCCAAAGAGTTTGTCATTCACAGACGATATGAATTTGAAGCACTTGAAGAGCCAAAGTAAGTTGAATAGACGTCATGCGAAATGGGTAGAGTTCATTGAATCATTTCCTTATGTGATCAAGTATAAACGAGGTATGGAAAATACTGTTGCAGATACTTTATCTCGAAGGTATACCTTGCTCTCTACTTTAAACACTAAATTGTTAGGATTTGAATACATTAAAGATCTATATTCTAAGGATCCTGACTTTGGAAATGTATTTGAAGTTTGTGAGCATGCTGCATTTGGGAAGTTTTATAGGCACGAGGGATTTCTATTTAGAGTTAATAGGTTATGTGTGCCTAACTGTTCATTGAGGGAATTATTAGTCCAAGAAGCCCATGGTGAGGGACTAATGGGACATTTTGGAGTGAGAAAAACACTAGATGTTTCGTTGGAGCATTTCTTTTGGCCACATATGAAAGGAGATGTTGTAAAATTTTGTGAGAAGTGTATCACATGTAGGCAAGCAAAATCTAAATCTTTACCTCATGGGTTGTATACACCTTTACCAATTCCTAGTGAACCTTGGGTTGATATTTCTATGGATTTTATTGTAGGTTTACCAAGGTCAAAATGAGGTATGGATTCTATTTTTGTGGTCATAGACTGATTTTCCAAAATGGCTCATTTTATTGCTTGTAGGAAAACAGATGATGCTAACCATATTGCTGATCTCTTTTTTAGGGATATTGTACGACTTCATGGAGTGCCGAAAAGTATAGTTTCAGATCGTGATGCAAAGTTTCTAAGCTACTTTTGGAAGACACTATGGGGCAAGTTGGGAACAAAGTTGTTGTTTTCTACAACGTGTCATCCGCAAACAGATGGACAAACTGAGGTAGCAAATCGAACCTTAGCTACTTTATTAAGAGCTATCACTCAAAAGAATTTAAAAGGTTAGGAAGATTGTTTACCACATGTTGAATTTGCATATAATAGATCTATACATTCTGCTACTAAGTGTTCACCTTTTGAAGTGGTATATGGTTTCAATCCACTAACTCCTTTGGATTTATCACCTTTGCCTATCTCTGAGCATGCTAGTTTGGATGGTACAAAGAAAGCTGAATTTGTGAGGCAAATGCACGAGAAAGTAAGGATGCAAATTGAAAAGAAGACTGAACAATATGCTACGCAAGCCAACAAGGGACGAAAGAAAATAATCTTTGAACCGGTGATTGGGTTTGGGTTCATATGAGAAAGGAGAGATTTCCTGCTAAACGTCGTACTAAGTTGCATCCAAGAGGAAATGGACCATTTCAAGTCGTGGCGCGAATCAATGATAATGCCTACAAGCTTGACTTGCCGGGTGAGTATAATGTGAGTTCCACATTTAATGTTTCTGATCTCTCTCCCTTTGATGTAGGTAATTAAGATTCGAGGACGAATCTTTTTGAGGAGAGGGGGAATGATGGAGACAAAGGAAGTGAACAAGTTGCCCAACAAGCTAACGATATGGATCATGCTCAACCCACTCTAGAAGATGTTGATGATCCATTATGCATCAAAGGAGGCCCAATTACAAGAGCTAAGGCTAAAAAGATGAAAGAAGCACTTAATGTGCTAATTGAAGATGTGAAAGTCAAAGCTACCATTGAAGAAGGTTTGACCAAGAGCAAGTCATACGGCTTAGTCAACCTAATTCAAGCCTTAGATGAGCTTAACTAATCTCCTTAGTCTCTTGTCTATGTAAGAAGGATATGTTAATTTTATGGGTTCAATTTAGGCCCAATTTCTAGCTTTATTTGGGTTGTAATGGTGTCAAGAGCTCAATAGGCATAGTCTACATAGGCCTCTACTAAATGGGCTTCCTTTTGGCCTTTTAGGGTTTTTAGGTCACCCTACAGCTATAAATTAAGGGGGTGACCGCCACAACATGTAACTTTTAACTTATTCAATCTACTACATGGTGAGGCTCTCACTTGTTGGTTCTTCATTGAACTAGAACTTATCAAGGCATCCCCTTGTGGCGTTCAAGACTTATCAACCACCATCCCAAGGTTGTGGCGTTTATCTTCTTCTTCTTCTATACCAAGGTTCGTGCTTCCTTAAGCATTGGGTCGAGGTTTCTTCCTTTCATTCTCCATCTTTTCGATTTAGACTATCTTTCTATCTTTCTTCCATTTGTTGTGTGTTCATGAGACTTCCTCTCATTGGGTTCGCACCAGATTATTTCATCCAAGTAGTAAACATAGAATAGTAACCACCAGAAACCAGCTAAAGAAGAATAAAGCCTCTAATCCCGTAGATTCAGAAAAACTTGTTTGATAGAAAGACAAAGCCCTAACATGGGCTTAGAGATATACAATATCAAAAACAAGTGATCTCAAATCTCTCCTTGCAAATATAGAATGACAATAGATTTAGTCGAGCAAAAGATTATGCTTCTGAACCCGGCAACAATTGAGGCAATCAACAAATCATGAGAAACAACAAGAAGGCTTTGAAATCAGTTGCTAAAGATTTTCTTACGATGGGAGCAATCTGTCTCTTTGTTTTAATCTGCATATCTGAGCACCCTTCAGTCCAACTAGTCTCATTTTCTTATTCATAAAATCTAGTGTAAATGAAAAATATATTAATAAACTTTTGATGAATCTTGCAAACATAATGAAATTTTGTGTTTAAAATTTTTTTAATCGCTTATTTTTATGTTTGATGTGGTGGAGATAACGGTGCCACAGCATGGACCATGACTCGATCAATGCAACCCTTAATTTGACTAACGTGGGAGGGATTTGGGTCATGTTAGCCGACTCCTACCTCATCTCCACCTCCTGTCAGGCACCACCTCAACTCGGGTCAAGTTAGCCTCCTGATCGAGCTTAATCTCAACTCGGGTCGAGCTAGCCACCTCCTTAAAGGGCGCAATCATTGTCAACCGCCTCCTTAAAGGGCACAATTGTTACGTAAGCTGCCAACCGCCTCCTTCAAGGACGTAGTCATTGCCAATCGCCTCATATAAGGATGTAGCCATTACGCAAGCTGCCCGTCGCCTCCTTAAAGGACATAATTGTTACGTAAGCTGCCAGCCGCCTCCTTCAAGGACGTAGTCGTTGGCAATCACCTCATATAAGGATGCAGCCATTACGCAAGTTGCCCATCGCCTCCTTAAAGGATACAACTGTTATGCAGGCTACTAGCCGCCTATATAAGGGGTGCGATCATTACATTAGCAAACGCCAGGGGCACGACCGTTATAGTAGGAAGTCAACAAACCCAAGGGAAGCAGTCGTTACAGTAGAAAGTCAACAAACCCAAGGGAAGCGGTGTAACTAGGAAGTCAACAAATCCAAATCCCTCCCAAGTCGGTCAAATTTAGGGTTGTGTTGATCGAGTTATGCTCCATGCCATACTAATAAACTGATTAACCAAAACAAGCCTTGTGAAATACGTAAACAAGGACCAAAACGTCAAATAGAGGTTGATATTTTTTGCTGAATATCCAAACAGTATCAATTCACTCTTTATCCAAATCCATTAGGCACTAAACAAGCCAAAGTAGCAAATTCAGATAATAATTCTTATGTACCAAGCAACTGAACAACTTATGATTCATAAACCAGTAACCAGTAATATCATATTTAGGTGCCACAAAACTAAATACAGGAACAAGGAGATTTTCGTTTTCAGTGGAACACAGGGATATCGCAAAGGGGAAAAAAGCACTTGCAGCAGTAGCAACAACTTTACTAATTCTTACACTAGCTACTACTTGATCTAGTGTCCAAACAAACCAGTGGGACAAACATATGGCGCTTGACAATGAGGCGACGATCATACAAATAATAAAATTGTAACTGGTGAGCAGTTCAGTAAGAGGAACATGGTGTATCATACAAAAATCAAAATAAAATACATTGAAAGATGAAACAAGAGAAAGAATTTTCAACTAATAAAATCTCAACAAAAACTGACGAACCCCAAATTGAATATCGGTTATTTCATCCAACATGTAAATATAGAATAGCAATTATAAAACAAAAAACCACCAGAAAGCAGGGAGAACAGGATAAAACCTCTAATTCCGTCGATTCAGAAAGGATTGTAGGATAGAAAGAAACCCTAACATGACCTTAAAGATCAGAAAATATCAAAACAACAAGCAATCTCAAAATCTCTCCTTACAGATACGGCATGACGAGCCATTTAGTGTACCTGGCAGAGGATTAGGCTTCGGAACCCGGAACCGATTGAGGCGATCAGCCGATCACGATGAACAACAACAAGGCTTTGAAATCAATAGCTGGAAGCTTACTCGCGACAGGAGCAATCTCAAAATTTCTTATCGACTCAACGAAATTGCGAGGCCGATCGATCGACGTCTCCGGGCGAGCGCGAGGGCGTCGATGAAAATTTTCTTTTATTAACTTATTTTTCATATACCAGACGAACAGTTGACAATTTCTCCGTGTGAAGGATTAAAATCAGTCACGACCGATCCGTCTGAACCCATCATCCGAACAGGTTGACGAATCTAGATCTGTTTTAGAATGAATTTATAAAATTTTAATCTTTTTAAATTCATTTAATGGAACGTATCAATATGCCCTCTCCACTTATATCGTGTTGATTTGGACAGATTGACGAAGATATTAGAATAAAATCGTCTTTTATATCACATAAATTCAGGGGTATTTGATAAACGAATTTAAAAGATCGGAATGAGAATGAAATATATTTCATTCTCATTTATCATATTTGATATATGAAAATTAAAATCAAAATTAAAATATGATACTTTAATTTTATAATCTAATTTTTACTAAATTATTATTAAATTTATAAATTTTTCAAACAAAATTTATTATCATTTTAATTCTCAATACCTCCTCAATCTGACAATTCTATAGAGAACTTACTCGATGGAAGTAATGGTATCAAGAAGCAATAATCGTATTCGGATTAAAGCATATGTCGTACGACTACTAAAATCGTCATATCATATCATAGGTGCATCTCGCGTAAAATTTAAACTCTAATTATTAAAAAAATGCACACTCAATCGGTGGATTTATTATCACGCATTGTTTCTACAATGCGGATGGTGTTGGGCATGTCCAGGTGTTGGGCATGCTATTCTGGAAAGCAGTGGATATTGATTATATATTGACTTTGGATATTTCTCACATGTTGATTTATAATCATTTGTAAAACAGTAAATCTTATATGAGAGGATATGTATTCCGATTTCACTGGATGATTGTTATCGTGCATTGTTTAAATCCTAATCGGATCGATTCTAATCATATCCGTAATAATTATCTTTTAAAATTTTATTTGGATTTTAAAAATTCTCAAAATGACGAGAGCTTATCAATTTTTTAATGAAAAAACAATGACTTTTTACCAAAGGACGTACTCAAGATTGATATTTATCAAAAAATGTATCATGGTTTCATTATTACCAAAGAGCGCACTTATTTTAGTGAACTTCCTCTTATGTCCCTCCTGCCAAGTATTATATGTCTTTCTCTTTCTCTTTCTCTTTTTTATTAACGAATTCTGAGACATCTGAATATGTTTTTTCAGACTTTTTATTTTAAAATAATATATTATAGAATCGGATAAAAAACGTAAGCTAAAAATTGAAAATTTATTTCAATTAAAAAAATATCTCATCCAACGTGATTTCAAAAATATACAGACATCATTTTTTATATTTGATTAATATAAATTAATATATTAAATAATATTTAATATATATATATATTAATATAAAAATAGCCTCTAGTCTTGAAATCTTGTGGGCCTGAAATCAAAAACTTCAAGCCCAGCGTGGGCATGAAATTTTTTATTCATGCCCAACGTGAGCCTAAAATTAGATGATTCAGGCCCGACGTGGACTCAAATTTTTTTCTATTTTAAAAATATATTAATATATAAAAAACCTATTAAAACACGTAATTTCATATTAAAACGCAGGGTCTGAAGTCACGCTAGGAGGGCCTGAACACATCTGTGTTCAGGCCCTCCTTGGGCCTGAACATAATTTTGGATAAATATAAGTAAATTAAATAAAATATCAATAGCTCTAGTTAGAGTTGAGTTAGAAGATGGTATTTTTGGTGTCTAAACTTCTAATAATTATAAATTATGTTGCAATAAGAGATTTTTAGGCCTATCAGGGGATTTTCATCAAAACCCACTGATGGACCTAGGATATTTGGATTTCTCAAAATCCAATATCAATAGTTAGAGTTGAGCTAGGAGATGGTATTTTTGGTGTTCAAACTTCTAATGATTATAAATTATGTTGCAATAGGAGATTTTTAGGTCTATCAGTAGGTTTTTATCAAAACCCACTGATGGACCTAGGATATTTAGATTTCTCAAAATCCAATATCAATAGTTAGAGTTGAGTTAGGAGATGGTATTTTTGGTGTCCAAACTTCTAATGATTATAAATTATGTTGCAATAAGAGATGTTATGTCTATCAGTGAGTTTTCACCAAAACCCACTGATGGACTTAGGATATTTGGATTTCTCAAAATCCAATATCAATAGTTAGAGTTGAGCTAGGAGATGGTATTTTTGGTGTCCAAACTTCTAATGATTATAAATTATGTTGCAATAGGAGATTTTTAGGTCTATCAGTGAGTTTTTACCAAAACCCACTGATGGACCTAGGATATTTAGATTTCTCAAAATCCAATATCAATAGTTAGAGTTGAGCTAGGAGATGGTATTTTTGGTGTCCAAATTTCTAATAATTATGAATTATGTTGCAATAGGAGTTTTCTAGGATGAATAAGTGGGTTTCGGTGGAAACTCACTGATGGATCTAGGATAATTGGATTTCTCCATACTTGATATCTCTATTTAAAATTTACTTAGGAGATGTTATTTCTGATGTGCAAACTTAGTACCAATAATTTTCAGTTATGTTCTTTAACCGTATCAGTTGGCACACAAAGATGTATAAATATGACTGCATCTTGGGCACAGTTAAAAGAAACATCTCTTTCAACATGGTTTCAAAAATATAAAGAGATAATTTTTTATATTTAATTAATCTAAATTAATATAATAAATAATATTTAATAAATATATTAATATATAAAAAACCTATCAAAATACGTGATTTCATATTCAAACGCAGGGCCTGAAGTTATCTTAGGAGGGCCTGAAGTCAAATAACTTTAGACCCTATAAATAATTAATTTAATAAATAATAATTAAATATAAAAAATATTTTAAATTAAATGAATTTTCAGTGCCCTTGAGTCAGAAGTCATTTGACTTCAGGCCCAAGGCTTGACTTCAGCTTTGCATGAAGTATCAACAGAAGCACACGAAATACAAGAAAAATTCTTATGCAAGCAAGCAGAGGTTGAGGTCTCCCATGCTCAGATTGAGGAGTTGAGAATGACTATTATGAAAAATCAAGAAAGTTATGAGGAAATGCTGGAAAAGTTAAAAAATGAGAGAGTCTGACTTCGGGCCCAGCGGCACTGAAAATTCATTTATTTTAATTTATTTTATATTTAATTATTATTTATTAAATTAATTATTTATAGGGTCTGAAGTTATTTGATTTCAGACCCTCCTAGGATGACTTTAGGCCCTGCATTTGAATCTGAAATCATGTGTTTTGATAAGTTTTTTTATATATTAATATATTTATTAGATATTATTTATTATATTAATTTAGATTAATCAAATATAAAAAATTATCTCTTTATATTTTTTAAATCAAGTTGAAAGAGAGGTTTTTTTTAACTGTACCCAAGATGCAGCCATATTTATACATCTTTGTATGCCAACTGATACAGTACGATTAAAGAACATAACTGAAAATTATTGATACTAAGTTTGCACGTCGAAAATAACATCTACTAAGTAAAATCTAAATAGAGATATCAAGTATGGAGAAATCCAAGTATCCTAGGTCCATCAGTGAGTTTTCACCGAAACTCACTGATTCATCCTAGAAAACTCCTATTGCAACATAATTCATAATCATTAGAAGTTTGGACACCAAAAATACCATCTCCTAGCTCAACTCTAACTATTGATATTGGATTTTGAGAAATCTAAATATCCTAGGTCCATCAGTGGGTTTTGGTAAAAACTCACTGATAGACCTAAAAATCTCCTATTGCAACATAATTTATAATCATTAGAAGTTTGGACACCAAAAATACCATCTCCTAGCTCAACTCTAACTATTGATATTGGATTTTGAGAAATCCAAATATCCTAGGTCCATCAGTGGATTTTGATGAAAACTCACTGACAGACCAAACATCTCCTATTGCAACATAATTTATAATCATTAGAAGTTTGGACACAGAAAATACCATTTCCTAGCTCAACTCTAACTAGAACTATTGATATTTTATTTAATTTACTTACATTTATCCAAGATTATGTTCAGGCCCTCCTAGCGTGACTTCAGACTCTGTGTTTTAATCTGAAATTACGTGTTTTGATAGATTTATTTATATATTAATATATTTTTAAAATAGAAAAAAATTTGAGTCCACGTCGGGCCTGAATCATCGAATTTCAGGCCCACGTTGGACCTGAAATCAAAAGATTTCAGGCCTAGAGGCCTTTTTTATATTAATATATATAATAAATATTATTTAATATATTAATTTATATAATCAAATATAAAAAATAATCTCTGTATATTTTTGAAATCATATTGGATGAGATATTTTTTTAATTGAAATATTTTTCAGTTTTTACCTTATATTTTTTATCCGATTCCATAATATATTATTTTAAAATAAAAAATCTGAAAAAATATATTCAGATGTCTAGAAATTCGTTACTGAGAAAGAGAAAGAGAAAGAAAAGAAAAAGGTATGACAGGAGGGGTATAAGAGAAAATTCACTAAAATAAGTGCGCTCTTTGGTAACAATGAAATCATGGTATATCTTTTGATAAATACTAATTCTTAGGTATACCCTTTGGTAAAAAGCCGAAAAAACAAACTAAATTATATCGAAGAGAACTAAATCAAAATAAAATTTTACTATTCCATGAAAAAATTCATATAAAATCTTAAAAAATTTAAATTTAAATCAAATTAATATTATTCAATGTGAATTACTTCATTTATTTATAGTTTTAAAAAAATTGAGTTTTTTTAGTTGATTAATGAGTTTTGATTAAAGATCCGAGTAGCTCTAAAAAATTTTTTCAAAATGTATCTTGTTACACTCTTAATATCTGCTAAATTTATCTATATTTTTAATTTTGAAGCCTTAATAAAAAATTTAAAAATATAAAATAAGGTTAATAAAAAATTTTAAAAAAATTATATATATTAATATCTAATTACAAAAGAACCCAAAAAGAAAAACAAAATTAATAAATAAATAATAATTATTTCATCGAGGATTTTCATATAAACATAATTGACGGTCTTAAAAATCTAAGATTTATCACATATTAATATTATTAACCCTCAATGGCCTACTTTATTTATTTATATTTTTAAAATTTTTTAAGTCTATTAATAACTTTTGACTAAAAGTATTGACGAATCAATTTTTTAAAATTTTACTTCATTACACTTATGTTGGTCCCTTAAATTTATCTATGATTTTGTTTTCAATTTTGGAGTCTTAATAAAAATTAAAAAATAAAAATAAAAATTACAAAAGAATGTTAATAAAAGTATAAAATATTTTTTTATTGTTTTAGTTTTCTATAAAAAAAAAAGGTGAAACAGAACTAAAACAAATAGAAATAGAAATTTTAAAAAATAATAATAATAACCTATACTCTAAGGTACTCCGAAGCTTAATTAAGATCAAGAGGTTTGGTATAATACATTTTTTCTACTCTATCGAGTCTCACTATACCTAAAATTTTGAATCATAAATCTTACTAGTACGAATAAACCATTTATTTTTTTTTATCTTTTTAACATTTTGCATAGTATCATAACTAGAGATAGACACCTCTGATTCATTTTAGGACAAGACCAATAGCTTCTATGCACTCTCTTAATTTTGTCTATGTTAAAATTCAAGATTGTAGAAGCATTTAAACCATCAATGAGTTTTAACAAAACTCATTGCTGACCTAACTAAGTCAAATTTAATTTAAACCTTATCCAATACTATTCTTACTATGTCCAAAAATTCTTGATTCATAACCCCTATCGATTAAGATAAATTATTTAAAAAATTCAATCTTCTTTATTTTTGATAGAATGTTATATTTGGATCTAGACATCTTTAATTGATCACTCTAGGACAATACCAAAAACTTCCTTGCGCTCTCCTAATTTTGTCCTTACTAAAGTTTTAAGATTTTAAAAGCATTAAGTCATCGAGTTTTAACCAAAACTCATTGCTAGCCCCAACTAAGTTAGATTTAGTTTATCAAAATTTTGGAGATCAATTGCATCAATAATCATGAGTAGAGAGTTTTTAGATATGTGAGACTCAATGAGATAGAAGAAATCTGTTAGAAACCTCTTGATCTTTCACCTTTGGAGCACTACCTTCGAGTTGTTTCGACCAAAGCAATTCCAAGGTGGAGTTGCTTTGACCTCAAAGTAGCTCCAAGATGGAGCTAGTTTGAGATTGAAGACAATTCCAGGTGGAGTTGCTTTGATCTCAAAGTAGCTCCATGATCTCAAAGTAGCTCCATGATGGAGCTAGTTTGAGATCAAAGAAGCTTCAAGGTAATTTTTTTATTTTTATTTGTTTACTTTTTTAATTTTGTTTCATGTTTTTCTTTAGTAAAGCTACTAAGAAGATAGAAAACTAAAAAAATTACTTTTATTAACGTTCATTTGTAATTTTTTTAAAAAAAATTATTAAAACTCCAAAATTGAAATAAATAAATAAATTTAGAAAAAAAATATTATGAGGGTAACGATGTAAATTTAGAATAAAATTGAGCGCTTTAAGATTATTAATGATTTTGATCAAAATTGGATTAAAAGTTTATAAAAAAATAAATTAATTAAGGAACTCATTCAAAGTGAAAAATATTAATTTGACATAAATGTTAAATTTTTAAAGTCTACTTTTGTATGAAAGTCTTTGATAAAATAACTAAGCTTTTTTATTTTATTTTATTTTCTATTTTATATTTCTATAACTATTTTTTTAATTTTTTATTATATTACTTTTTTACTTTTCTCTATTCTTTTGTAATTTGATATTAAAAAATAACAAATATTTTTTAGGTTTTTTTATTAGGAGTTTAATGCCGTTAATTTTTTTATTAAAATCCAAGTAATCAATAATTTTTTATTAAAACTTACTAATATAATTAAAAACTATAAAAAAATTAAAAAATATAAATAAATTATAGAGATTATGCATAACGAACAATATTAATTTAAAATAAGTCTAATTTTTTTTAAGTCATCAATATCTTTTCTATGAAATCCTTGATAAAATAATTAAGTTTTTTTTAATTTTAATCTGTTCGATTTTTAAAAAATTATTTTTTTATTTTAATTTGTAACTGAAATAATTGAGAACGGTATTTTTGAATAAATAAATAAATACATCCCTTAGAAAAAAAAGTAAAATTTGGTGTGCCAAATTCTCAAAAGCTGATACTTTTTGTATAGTAAAATGTCTATTCTTTTAGTTACTCCTCTTTACTCTACCGATTCGATAATTATAATTTACGCCAAATGCTCAGATAAACAAATAATTTGTATTATGTGGCAGTTTTTAGTTTACGAAACTATTACAGCATAGATTAATTTTAATTATGTTGAGTAACATCAAATCTAAAGCAACCAGTTCCACGAAAATTTTCTAGAAATTTTCTAAAATCCACAGATAATTGATTGGACCCAAAAAATTTCATCTCTTAGCTCAACCCTCTCTACTGATATAAGGATTTCAGAATTTCAGATATGGTAGGTCCATAAGTGTGTTTTGCTCAAAACTCACTGATGGACCTAAACTACTCCTATAACAATGGTGATACAGCAATATTAGAGGTTTGGACCTCAAAAATTTCTTCTCGTAGCTCAACCCTCTCTACTGTTATCGGGTTATCAGAATTTCAGATATGTTTGAGCTAGGATCAACCATTTTATTTCAGGCCCACGATGGGCCTGAAACATTTGATTCAGGCCCACGTTGGGCCTGAAATAATTTTATTTCAGGCCCACGGTGGGCCTGAATTCATTTTATTTTAGGCCCACGGTGGGCCTGAAACATTTGATTCAGGCCCACGGTGGGCCTGAAACATTTGATTCAGACCCTCGTTGGGCCTGTAATAATTTTATTTTAGGCTCACCTTGGGCCTGAATTCATTTTAGTTCAGGCCCACGGTGGGCCTGAAATCATTTTATTTCAGGCCCACAGTGGGCCTGAATAACTCTTATTTCAGGCCCAGTGTCGTTCATCTATATGTGAATTTTAGAGCTTTGAAAATTAAATATAAATACATAATCAATAAAATGCACTTAATAAATCAGAAATTTATTTGAATTATAACATAGTTAGTTTGATGTTTATAAATACTAAGTTATATTTTTAATACATATAAAGAAAAAAGGGCCGCCTAGGACCTGAAATCATTTTATATCAGGCCCAGCAGTCACTCAGCTATATAGCCTCCCTTAGACCCTAGTGCTCAGCAATCGTCTTCTAGCTCCAAATTTGTTGAGATTTCAAGGTAGCGTGCTTGTCTTCATTAGAGTAGTTGTGGGCGACATCCTCGTCATCGCACTAGTCGAATTGTACGTACCCTAATTTGTAGCTTGTGATTTCAGTTCTTGATTTTCACCTAGGGTTAGCGATAGTTTTCAAGTAATAGACTGAATTTGAGCAGGCCCGTTTTATGAACGAATTCTAAGTGTCATTGTTTATTTGTGTCAAATAATTATTTGTTTGATGGTTGCTAAGTTCGGTATGGGTCAAAAAAGATCATCTTCAAAGAAAGCTGCTCCCACTGAATCTAAGAAACAACAAGTCCCTGGGGGATGGCATGGGAAAAAATAGCTGGCACAACGAAAAATCAAATTGCCTACCGAGTATACAAGTTTTGCCAACAAAGGTTGAAGTAAACGAATGAACTGGAAAAGTAGCCTTTGCCTTTTCAAAAATTTTATTGAATCTGTTCCCCCCACACCAGCACAAGAACATTTGCTTCGAGAAACACCCTTTTCTTGGGTACTCGACCTTCCTACTAGTTCTTGTGTAAGACCCCAGGTTCAGAACATGTTTGATAATTGGGATGAAGAAGAACAGAGCTTTGTATTCCATGGGAAAAAAACTCAATTTCACAAAGGCTGATATATCACTTATTCTAGGGCTACCTAACCATGGAGAGATAGTCCAACTTGATTTGAATGAGGCCTCCAGCCCACTGTACAAGGAGTATTTTGAAGATTCCAGTTGTTCTACACTGCATTTGGAGAAATTGCTAATAAAGTTTACATCCAATGACAAGCTGTACTGTCAGTTGTATATACTCTATTTTTTTTTGTACAGTGCTATTTTTGTAGTAGTAGCAGCATACTTCCCATTCCTGCCCTGTCACTTATTGATTGCGTTGATGATTTTGATAATCTTTCAAACTATAATTAGTGCAATGCCGTGTACAATTTCATGGCCCCTCAGTTGGGAGCCATTGGAAAGGAGGTGACATTGAGGCATAGACCACATGTAGGTGATTCAACCCAACCGGCCAAGGCTCCCTTACTCAAGGGATTTTCAAATATTTTGGCTATAAGTTAGAGTATATATACCTGCTAATATAATTTGATGATGGATATTATTTACTGATTATAATGATGTTGTAGGTATGGGTTAATGAACATATTAGTATTGCTGCTCCTGAACATCCTCATAGATTGCCAAGAATACTTCACTGGACTTGGCCTAAAGCCCATGTTAACACTATCAAGAGGATCATAGACCGTGTGGCCATAAATTTAATTATTGTTGATTTAATTCCGTTTGATATAGAGCATGATTTGGTACCTGACTACTCTCCTCCAACTTAACCACTTGAGGTAGAATGTGAGGTATTACAGCAGGCACCAGAAGGAAGCCAGGCAGCACAAGGAAGGCTACAGCCCTTACAAATGGAAGCCTGCAATATATGTATACAAAACAAGAACAAATTGAAACCTTACAGCAACAATTAAATATAGCAATTAAAAGTTTGGATGAAGCCAAAAGTGAGACGGCATCAGCCATCAGTGCCAAGGATCAAATTATTGCTCAGAAAGAAACAATAATTGCAGAGAAGGAGTCCCATCTTAAACAAAAAGATGGCATCATTGTTGAAAAGGATAAAATAATTGGTGACAAAGATTCGCAGCTTAAACAACAAGAGGAGCAAAATGATAAAAGGATAGCTGTAAGAGAGGCTATCATACTTCAGTCTAACCAAAAAATCAAACAGCTGCATGAACAATGGCAAAGCAAAGGGTCAGATGAAGGTGAGCCACTTGCCAAAAAAAGGAAAATAACTCAGGTCAGACAAACCTACAAGGCCAAAGGCAAGGGGAAACAAGTTGTTCAGGAGGAGGATGAGGATAAAGATGAAGATGAAGATGATGAGCCTCCTGCTCCATCAATGTCAGATACTACAACACAAACAACAAAATCCGCGACCTCCACCCAAATAACATATATGAACATCACGCAACTAAAGCTAAAGAATTTCAAAAGGTGAAAAGCAAAATCTTGAAGAATTCCAGGGCATTTTTTAAGAAGACTAAAGATGCAGAGATTGCTGAAACATTATTAAAGCTTAGTAAATTAAAGTGAGTTAGTTACTATTATTTTTGGAAAAATATTGTAAAACATTGATGATTATTGACATTCATTAATAAAATTTAATCATTCACATTGTTATTAAGTTGCTTATCTTATTTGAATGTAGGTATGAGTTGAATCCAGTATGGTCCAATGGGACCTTTACATTAGATATGCTATCTTTTTTGACAATATTTGATTGGAATGACTACACCACGGGGGATTGCATCAATACATACTGGACTATTCTTGGAAATGAAGCAAAAGCGTGTAACTCACCATACCAGCCCTCCATATTCTGTGGGGTGGGGTTTGATGTAAGTCAATTAACTACTTATTTTGTTGTTCTTTTCTATGATTTAGTACACTGAGACTTCCTTTTTAATAACCATAGGAACTTTTTGAGGCGATTCACGCTCAGGCTTTTGAACAAACTATTGCTACTGATACGGATAAGCCAATTAGATATATCATCTGCCCTCTAAATAATGCAGATGATCACTGGCATCTAATGATTATTGACCTCGTGGAAGGTAGTATCCATCATTATAATTCTCTCGGCGCCACAGAAGGGTACACTGCCAAATTTGAAAAAACTGTAAGTTTTCTATTTCATAGATATACCTCAACAAAAAGTTTCATACCAATATAATTGTTAGTAATGTCATATCTGTGTAGGTGGCGTTTTCAATAATTTGAACTGGTCTTATTATAAGACATGGAATAAAGGATTGCCTTCCATAGCTGGGACAGAGTTTAATAAAATTGTTGTAGAAGGACCCACCCAAAGCAGATCGTAAGAGGATGTTTATTTCTGTTAAAAATAACAATTGATTTCATGGTTGGATTTATAAGATGACAACAATGTGAATATTGGTTTTTCAAGTTGGATTGTGCATTTTTCATGATGCGGTATGCAGAAAGTTTAGTTTTTCAATGATCTACAGATTTTAGCCAAAAGCAAATGAAAAATTATCGATTTCAGGTGGGCTATAAAATAATGAGAGACAAGTGCTGGAAGCTAAATATGTAAATAGTGTTTTTGTTGATACTATGCATATGTAATTGTGATCACAAACATTGCATATTTGTAATTATACAATCCATGTACTCCTTTTCAAATCAATGAAACTTTGCTTCGGATCATTGTTTTGTCTCATATATGATCTGTAATCTGTAATTGTTGTCGAACCCATCAGTAATATTGAACCTTGCTTTTGCTAGAATCATTTGAATTCAGGACCACAGTGGGACTGAAACAAAAGCATTTTAGGAAACCCACTTAGGGCCTGAAACAAAATGATTCAGTTGTATAATGTAAGTTTGATGACAAACAATATATGTTTGTAGTTATAATGTATGTAAACCATTTTGATACAGCAATGGAGCATTGCTTTCGATCATTGTTATTGTGTAATCTCTAATCTATAATCTGTTCTCTTGTCGATACTATAAGTAATATTGAAATGAGATTATTCAGGCCTATAAGTAATTTGATACCCTAATTTTAAATCACAACCCACGTTGGGCCTGAAATGAGATTATTCAGGCCCAGCGTGGACCTGAAATGATATTATTTCAGGCCCAGCGTGGGCCTGAAATAATCTCATTTCAGGCCCACTATGGGCCTGAAATAATTCCATTTCAGGCCCAAGCTGGGCCTGAAACAATAATGTTCAGGCCCACGCAGGGCCTAACACAATAATCTCATTTCAGATTCAAATAATTCAATAATAGAATGATTAAATATTTTATATAAATATACATGTTCTGAAATTATTTCTAATATTAAACAAAAAAGAAAGTATCTACATAGACATTGCATACCAGAATTTAATTCCATCCACATCATTACCTCATATTTTCAGAATTTGACACAGCAGGAGGTTTGTTTCATGGACCTATGATATTTTGATTTCTCAAAACTCATTACCAGTAGTTAGAGTTTAGATAGCTAGGAGATGGTATTTTTGGTCTCCAAACATAGTCCTAATGATTATCAATTACGTGTTAATACAGTATTATTTGGCATAGAACAATGAATCAACAAAGCAAACAAATAGAGGGTCTCAAATGATAGATATTCACAAATCATAGGACTTCAGGACTTCAAGACCTGAAATAACATTATTGTGGGTTTCAAAATCCGATAACTTCACAACTGCTCAATTCTGCTTACATAAATTTACACAAGAAGAAATGTATAATAATATTGAAATACTTCTTCAAGTCACAACATTAACAACAACTAGTTTTTTGACAATACTATAGCTATACAATCTACAAAATATATACATTCAGTTATCCTCCATACAAAACATACACTTTAATCAGAATATTGGGTCACTACATATACCAATTAACTCAAGACCTTGTGGCTGACGGCATTCTACATGCCCTTTTATTATGACCAAGTTGTTTGCACCGGCTGCATTTTTGTTTGACCTTGCCATTGTGTTTGGACTCTATCCGTGCCTTCTTTCGTCTACCAGGCTGCACAAGGCTACGGGGACATATAACTGTAATGTCGTTTACTTCAGTAGGCCAAAACTGCTTGCTTCTACAAGGGAAAATATGATCCATGTAAACCCACTTCCAAGTTTCAGAATAAAAATAATGCTGACAATATGGGAGTGTATCCATGCTCCTGTGAATGATTACGGCAATAGCATGTGAGCAAGGAAGCCCTGAAATTTGAAACTCCCCACAATGACAAAACTTTTTTTCCAAATCAACAATGTATGACGTGTCCCATGTTTCTACTTCCATTTTTGATTGAGAGTAAGGGTGAACCTTATAAGCTCTTGCTTTCTCTCTTCTTGAATCCATTTCTTTTGTAGCATAAGGTGTCAAAGCAAGATGTCATTTGGAGACTTCCTCTCTACGGTTATCGAACCATTAAGCAACTTTTCTTCTTATATTATCAATTAACCTATTTATGGGAAGCTCATGTGTAGACTTGAACAAAGCATTTAAGCTCTCCACATAATTCGTGGTAAGCATTATGTACCTTCTCCCTGTAAAGTGTGCATTTGCCCACCTTTTAGGGTCAATGTTGTGAAGCCACTTATGGGCAACTGGATGTTTTTCAAGCATTGTCTGCATTATCATATCATATTGGAGTGTTGTGTTGGCTCGTGCTGCTGCCCAAAACAAACCTACAGCAGCTCTACTTCCAGTATCAGTTACCATATTACAACACATGTGGTGGCAACAAAAGGCATGATGCGCGTTTGGGTAGACTTTTCTAACTGCTGATATAATGCCCCAATGTCTATCTGATACTATAGTGATTGAGTGATCATCAACACCAAAGAACCTCTTTGTATGCTCCAAAAATCACTCCCATGCAGACCCACATTCAACTTCAGCTATTGCGAAGGCAATTAGAAGAACATTGTCATTACCATCAATCGTCGTTGCAATCAACATTACTCCCGGATACTTTCCTCTTAGGTGTGTAGCATCAATTCCGATAAGTCTATGCAAATAAGACCTGAACACCCTTCGACAAGCACCAAAAGCCCAAAAACACCGTTGGAACTGATTGTCACCATTCCTGCATAGTGCCACATACGTTTCAGGATCTCTAGCTCTTAACTCACGCAGATATTGTGGAAGATCTCTGTAAGCCTCATCATAATCTCCAACAACCTTTTTCAATGCTTTCTCCCTAGCTATGTATGCTTTTCTGTATGATATGGTCACTCCAAATCTAGCTTTAATATCTGATATAATCATACTGGATTTGTATTGGTCATTATGAAGAAATTGCTCTTCAACAAAAGAAGAAACAAATGATGAAGAGCATGCATGATGATCAGCACTTTCCCTAACAGTTCCACATTAGTGTTCCTTTATATATTTTGTAACAGTGAACTCTACATCCCCCCTTGCTACTACTCTCCATGTACATGGTTGGTTGAAGCACACTGCTTTAACTTTATTTTTTCGGGTGTCAACTGGGTTATATCTCATATGCTTAACCATGGCATGTTTGACAAGTGCATTCTTGAATTCTTCTCTAGATGGAAATATCTGCCCCACAAAAAATTTATGCCCATCTCTTGCCTCTACCTCTCTAATTGGCCCAGCAAGCAATCGAGAATTCAAAATATATGGATCTTCAGCTAATGGAAACTCCTCCTCTAAGTCACTGTACTGATCTGGGGGGAATTCATATTGCTCAATCTGCATATCATCAGCTTGGAATTCTAGTACACTTGTACTGGGTACAAATTCTTCTGCATTCCGGATTTCAATTCCTTCTCCCCACTCCAGGTTGGCTGAAAGATTTCAACTACTCTTGTAGAAGAATTCAAACCCTCATCTTCTATATTATTGCTTCTTCATTTAGATCAATTGCCAAATTCCTTGTAATGCTATTATCACCATACTGGGAAGATAATGAATATTATTACTAGTTATTTCTAATCCTTTCCCCGTAGCCACATTATCATCAAGAGTATTACATATCTCAGAGAGAATTTCGTCAACAACATTATCATCCCTGAAAAAAATTACAATTAACTTTATCAAACTTTGAAATTGATAATAAAGGCCCTAGGAGCCCCTGAGGGCCTGAAATCATTTGATTTCAGGCCCAGGGATTTGATTTCAGGCCCTACAGGGCCTGAAATCATTTTATTTCAGGCCCAGGTCGGGCCTGAAATAAAATTATTTCAGGCCCAGGCAGGGCCTGAAATCATTTCCTTTCAGGCCTACTCCGGGCACACCTCATTACATTTCAGGCCCAGGGAGGGCCTGAAATCATTTGATTTTAGCCCCTCCCTGGACCTGAAATAAAATAAATTCAGGCCAGGTCCTGGGAGGGCCTGAATTTCTTTTATTTCAGTCCCTCCGAGGGCCTGAAACAAAATTTTTCAGCCTCTCCTATTATCTGAAATCTAATGACATCATGCACTCTCAGGCCCTGATATCATGTAATGCATATCACCCTAAGCCTCCTCCAAAATAAAAATAGTACAAAGAGTTTAACTTGATTAAAACTATATCTGATACCATATCAAAAATGACAATCATACGTACATTCCTATTTCTCTTAGTTACCAATCTGTTGCTTCCTTTTTCTCCTTCGACAACCTATTTTGTTGCTTCCTTTTTCTCCTTCGACAACCTATTTTCCTCAGGTGCTTTGGTGATGAATCGAGTTGTGCAAGGAAGCAATATATACGTACATTCGTGATCATTCGACTTGTGCAAATCATTTCACATATATATATTGGCTGAGAAAAATTCGACTGCTACCCATCCGAACCATAAATTAATATTTTATTGATAAAGTGGTTCGGTTGTCTCGAAACTGTGTTTGATAAAGTCATTCTTTGGCGGGAGGGGTATAAAAAGTAACTTCACTATATAGGATGCGCCCTTTGGTATAATAGAAACCATAGTACTCCTTTCGGTAATTACGAATAGTTGGATACGCGCTTTGGTAAATTGCCGTTATTTGTTTATCTGAGCATTTGACGTAAATTATAATTATCGAATCGGTAGAGTAAAGAGGAGTAACTGAAAGAATAGACATTTTACTATAAAAGAAGTATCAGCTTTTGAGAATTTGGCACACCAAATTTTACTTTTTTCCTAAAGGATGTATTTATTTATTTATTCAAAAAATACTCTTCTCACTTATTTCAGTTACAAATTAAAATAAAAAAATAATTTTTTAAAAATCGAACAGATTAAAATTAAAAACAATTTAATTATTTTATCAAGGATTTCATAGAAAAGATATTGATGACTTAAAAAAAAGACTTATTTAAATTAATATTGTTCGTATGCATAATCTCTTTAATTTATTTATATTTTTTAAATTTTTTATAGTTTTTAATTATATAGTAAGTTTTAATAAAAAATTATTGATTACTTGGATTTTAATAAAAAAATTAACGCATTAAACTCCTAATAAAAAACCCTAAAAAAATATTTGTTATTTTTTAATATCTAAATACAAAAGAATAGGGAAAAGTAAAAAAGTAATATAATAAAAAATTAAAAAAATAGTTAGAGAAATATAAAATAAAAAATAAAATAAAAAAGCTTAGTTATTTTATCAAAGACTTTCATACAAAAGTAGACTTTAAAAATTTAACATTTATGTCAAATTAATATTTTTCACTTTGAATGAGTTCCTTAATTTATTTAATTTTTTAATAAACTTTTAAGCCAATTTTGATCAAAATCATTAATAAACTTCAAGCGCTCAATTTTATTCTAAATTTACATCGTTACCCTCATAATATTTTTTTCTAAATTTATTTATTTATTTCAATTTTGGAGTTTTAATAATTTTTTTTAAAAATTACAAATGAACGTTAATAAAAGTAATTTTTTTAGTTTTCTATCTTCTTAGTAGCTTTACTAATGAAAAACATGAAACAAAATTAAAAGAGTAAACAAATAAAAATAAAAAAAATTACCTTGAAGCTTCTTTGATCTCAAACTAGCTCCATCATGGAGCTACTTTGAGGTCAAAGCAACTCCACCTTGGAATTGCTTTGGTCGAAACAACTCCAAGGTGCTCCAAAAGTGAAAGATCAAGAGGTTTCTAACATATTTCTTCTATCTCTGAGTCTTACATATCTAAAAACTCTCAACTCATGATTATTGATGCAATCGATCTCCAAAATTTTGATAAACTAAATCTAACTTAGTTAGGGCTAGCAATGAGTTTTGGTTAAAACTCGATGACTTAAATGCTTTTAAAATCTTAAAACTTTAGTAAAGACAAAATTAGGAGAGCCAAGGAAGTTTTTGGTATTGTCCTAGAGTGAATTATAGATGTCTAAGTCCAAATATAACATTCTATCAAAAATAAAGAAGATTGAATTTGTTAAATAATTTCTCTTAATCGATAGGGGTTATGAATCAAGAGTTTTTGGACATAGTAAGAATAGTATTGGATAAGGTTTAAATTAAATTTGACTTAGTTAAGTCAGCAATGAGTTTTGTTAAAACTCATTGATGGTTTAAATGCTTCTACAATCTTGAATTTTAGCATAGACAAAATTAAGAGAGTGCAAAGAAGCTATTGGTCTTGTCCTAAAATGAATCAGAGGTGTCTATCTCTAGTTATGATACTATGCCAAATGTTAAAAAGATAAAAAAAAAAGGGCAATTTACCAAAGGGCGTATCCAACTATTCATAATTACCGAAAGGAGTACCATGGTTTCTATTATACCAAAGGGCGCATCCCATATAGTGAAGTTACTTTTATACCCCTCCCGCCAAAGAATAACTTTATCAGACACAGTTTCGAGACAACCGAACCACTTTATCAATAAAATATTAATTTGTGGTTCGGATGTGTAGCAGTGGAAATTTTCTCCGTTCTCTCTCAGCGCAACAACGTAAATGGAAGTCCTTCATTTCGGATAAAAGCTCACTCTCAACCTCTCTCAGCGCAAGAACTCGCCTTCTTGCAGTCCTACGTGCCCTAGCTGTGATATAGTCGCGAGCTCATCCCCCGAATCCCTGCGGACAACCAAAACCTAGGCATTGCTCGAAAGCGTTTCTGTGTGATCCTGAGGTGGGTTTTAGTGTTAACGTTGAAGTGGAGACTAATCGGCATAATACACCAAGGGGTTAGGGTTTCTGCACGTTGGATTTATTTGATAATGTCAGGCAAAAGGTCTGTACGTGGTTCAGCGTCTTCTTCCTTGGCATTATCCACCAAGGTATGTTAGCGATATGCTTAGGTCAAACCAGCATTGTTTGTCAACATGTTTAAAATTATTTTGCTGAATAAATTTGTACTGTATATAAACTGTAGGATTCAGATGACATTGGACAAAAATTACGTTGGTGCAGTATTTTAGGCCACTTTAAACAATTTTTTGAAGAATTTGACATTTTAAATGATCGACACATTGCGAAGATCAAAGGGTCGCCTTTCAGTTTTTTCCTGGACATACAAGAATTGCAGCATATCCGTGGAATTTTGGTTAATATATTTGAAAGTTGGGATTCAACCTCGCAAGGTTTTAAATTCTCAGGTAATAGTTTTAGTTATGAATTGTAGACAATATCTATAGTATCTATAGTAAGATAAGACAGTAATATAGATGGCCTCAAATGATTAGTTTTTGATAAAGTTTAATCATTTCATTTTAGGGCTACTGAGGGACTGAAGTGAAAATGACTTCAGGCCCTCGGTAGGCCTGAAATAAAATCATTTCAGGCCTACCGAGGGCCTGAAGTTAATTTAGTTCAGGCCCTCGGTAGGCCTGAAATGAATACATTTCAGGCCCACCTCGGGCCTGAAATGAATTCATTTCAGGCCCTCGTCGGGCCTGAAATGTATTCATTTCAGGCCCTCGTCGGGCCTGAATTGAATTCATTTCAGGCCCACGTCGGGCCTGTATTGAAATCATTTCAGGCCCAACGTGGAATAATTTCAAGCCTATATTCTTGATGATAACTAAATATTGTAATTGTTTCAGGTGTACCGGTTGCGTTCTCCAGACGAGATGTTGCATTGATACTGGGTATAGTGGACCGTGGTGTTTCGGTCCCTATTAATTCAACTAAAGCATCGGGTGACCTCTATCGTACTTACTTCTCAAAAGAAAAACAACCTACAAGAACAAGACTTGAGGAGTTACTTAAACATTTTTCTAAAAGTGTTGAATCAGAGGATGATGTGTTATTAGTGTGTAAATTTTATATTTTGTATATATTTGTTTGTGTTTTATTTTCATCTAGTACATATAAGGTTCCTCTAGGTCTTGTAGATATAGTAGATGATTATGACAATCTAGGTAGATTCAATTGGGTAGAAGCTATCCATCAATTTTTGTCTCCACAATTACCTAAGATTGGGACTTATTTTCATCAACTCAGGGAAACCAGAGCACCACCAACCTCCCTTACCTAAAGGGATTTGCAGGGCTTTTGGCAGTGAGTAGAATTATCTTGTTAAATTTTATAATATTTTGATGTCATTAATGTATTTGGCTGCAAAAATTTGTGTAGGTATGGTTTTTGGAGCATGTACCAATTCAAAAACCATTCAATGTTGAAGGGCCCCGAATAAATAAGTGGAGGAATATTCCTTCGCATATTAGTAGGGTGAGGGGCCTTGTCGACGACTCTCGTCTGAAGAGGTAATTATTCTTAAATGTGATCTATCTGAGTTAGATAGAGAGGTAGTAACATTTGTGTACTTCGTAATTGACAGGTTATTGTTGAATTAATTCCTACCCTACATGAGAACACATTGTTTGAGAACCTTGATATCGGTGATGACATACCACGACCAATGGAGACATCAGAAGGAGATGTTAGCCTATGTGGTGAATGCATTCTTAAGGACAACCGAATCAAGGAGCTAACAGAGGAGAATATATGTTTGAATGAAAGGGTTAAGGAATTACTTTCAATTATTGAAAAAAAAGGCATGGAGGGTCAAGAAAGTTATCCTGTAGTCGATCCTCTTTCTGATCCAGTATCTTGTACACCTAGGAGAGGACGTGACCGAACTCGGTATGATTACAGGGATACTCCAATTGACAGTCCAGTATGGCACCAGCTTTTACCTAAGGGGAAGCGGGACAGGAAACAAATATCAATTGTTATGGACAAGGGAAAAAGGAAACTTAGTGAGGAGGATATGGATGAAGCAAGAGGAAACATTTACGATGTAATGGAAGTCATGTCTGAAGAAGACATAGAGGAGGAAACAAGAAGAACCTCCGAACTATACAAAATGAGGCAACAAGGCATTGATGTAAGTGTGTTAATTTCATTTAAAATACATAAATTGTATTGAATTTGGTCAATAATTAGTTTGGGCTAAATAAATTTTATTGATGTAGTTTGTGAAGAAACATTTTATGAATACAAAGAAGAAAAATAAAGATAAAGAAGTGGTCTACCTGATAAATAGATTGGAGAATCTAAAGTAAGTTACAAAATATTATAGTTTACGTTAGTTAATATATCTTCTTATGTAATATATAATCATATCAATTTACATGGCAGGTTGGCAAATGAATTTATCTGGGAGGATGCACCCTTTGCTTTGAATTTGCATTCATTCTTACAAATCCTCAATGGAGAGGTTTTTACAAAAGGCGAGGTCATTGATGCCTTTTGTAAAATTTTATTTAGGGGAGCATCCGCATGTGGTAGGCCATACAACAAGTCAATATATTGTTCAACCTTCTTCACAGTAAGTGATGTATATTAATTAAACAGATATATTGTACAAGACCTAATATTATGATATGGGTATTATTAATTTTGTGAATGCATATTTGTAGGCATCAATCAGATCGTCAAGAAAGATTTCCCTGCAACAAGTGATGAAGACTGATATGCTTGAACAAGGGTTTAGATTTATTTTAATCCCTTTGTGCAGTGATAATACACACTTTCACTTGTTAGCGGTGGATACAGAATCCATGACTTTTAATCATTTTTAATTCTCTTGCTAGTGGTCGTAAATATAAGCATGAATTTGACACAGCGGTGAGCTATCTTCCTTTATTCTTATATATGGTCATCATTTTCTCTAAAATGTCATTGATGGTGATTAATAAATTCATGATATGTTTGACAGGTAAAAGAACTTAAACAATATACTCGCGAGGAACTTACGGCTATTCATCCGTATCTACAAAGTCATCATCCCTTGGACAAATGGTCCTCCGTCAGACAAAAATGTCCCCAACAAGAACATAGGTAACTAAATGAGGAAGAACTTTCTTATTTTTTAAAATAAGAAAGTATTTTATAAACCCACTTATTGAAATCTAAAAAAGTGTTTGTTAATTTCAGCGTGGACTGTGCCTTCTTTGTCATGCAATATGTTCGATGTCTCCTATATGATGAGAAGATGGATTTCAAACAAGGAGACATGAGTAGAATCAGATTTGAGCTGACAGTTAATATTCTGAGAGACATGTTTGTAAAACTTGAGATAATCTGAAAACTGTATTGGTGATGTAAAAATCCATTGCTGTTGATTAACATCCATTTGTATGGAAAAATCTCCTTATGTGGATGTTGTTATGATTATGTAGATGTTGTTATTCTATATAATATATTGTCAACAAAAAGAAAACAATTGGGTGATGTTTATTCAAATCCAGTTGTTGCATTGTTGTGTGCCAAGTGATACGGTCGGATATAATAACTGATAATGCACTGTTGTGTGCCAGTTGCTGCACTGTTGTGTGCCAAATGATCTATTCTGTTACATCTTGTAGGTAAATATTTATTATTATTCTAAAAATCATTATATAATCTAATCAACAATATATATTATATAAATCAGATATAGGAGGTTCAACCGGTGGGTTTTGAGCAAAACCCACTGATGGAACTAAACTAAACCTATAGGTTTGGAAAAATTATAATTTGATGTTTCGGACACCTAATCTACATTCTCCAACCTCAACCCAAACTACTGATAATGGATTTTTCAGAAATCCAGATATGGGAGGTCCATCAGTGGGTTTTGCTCAAAACCCACTGATGGAACTAAACTAGCCCTATAGCTTCGGAAAAATTTATAATTTGAGGTTTCCGACACCTAAAATACTTTCTAGACCTCAACCCTAACTACTGATAATGGATTTTCAGAAATCCAGATATGGGAGGTCCATCAGTGGGTTTTGCTCAAAACCCACTGATGGAACTAAACTACCCTATACTTTGGAGAAAATTATAATTTGAGGTTTCCGACACCTAAAATACTTTCTCCAACCTGATCCCTAACTGTTGATAATTTTTTTTCATTAATCCAGATATGGGATGTCCATCAGTGGGTTTTGCTCAAACCCACTGATGGAACTAAATTACACCTATAGGTTTGGAAAAAATTATAATTTGATGTTGTCGACACCTAAAATACTTTCTCCAACCTCATCAATGGGTCCTTCAGTGGAGTTGAGGTGTTACAAACCTCAAATTATAATTTCAGGCCCACGTCGGGCCTGAAATAACTTTATTTCAGGCCCAAGGTGGGCCTGAAATAAAGATATTTCAGGCCCATAGTGGGCCTGAAATACATTTATTTCAGGCCCACCGTGGACCTGAAATAAAAACATTCAGGCCCACCGTGGGCCTGAAATAAATATTATTTGAGGACACCCTTAACCATATTATATTTTGACTTCATCCCCCAAGTTGGATTACATATTTTATCCCTAAACCCTAAAATACTCTCTCCAACCTCACCCCTAAATACTGATAATGGTTTTGTAGAAATCCAGATATGGGAGGTCCATTTGTGGGTTTTCAGAAATCCAGATATGGGAGGTCCATCAGTGGGTTTTGCTCAAAACCCACTGATGGAACTAAGCTACACCTATAGGTTTGGAAAAAAATTATAATTTGATATTTCTGACACCTAAAATACTTTCTAGAACTTCAACCCTAACTACTGATAATGGATTTTCAGAAATCCAGATATGGGAGGTCCATCAGTGGGTTTTGCTCAAAACCCACTGATGGAACTAAACTACACCTATAGGTTTGGAAAAAATTATAATTTGATGTTTCTGACACCTAAAATACTTTCTAGAACTTCAACCCTAACTACTGATAATGGATTTTCAGAAATCCAGATATGGGAGGTCCATCAGTGGGTTTTGCTCAAAACCCACTGATGGAACTAAACTACACCTATAGGTTTGGAAAAAATTATAATTTAATGTTTCTGACACCTAAAATACTTTCTAGAACCTAAACCCAAACTACTGATAATGGATTTTCAGAAATCCAGATATGGGAGGTCCATCAGTGGGTTTTGCTCAAAACCCACTGATGGAACTAAACTACACCTATAGGTTTGGAAAAAATTATAATTTGATGTTTCTGACACCTAAAATACTTTCTAGAACCTAAACCCAAACTACTGATAATGGATTTTCAGAAATCCAGATATGGGAGGTCCATCAGTGGGTTTTGCTCAAAACCCACTGATGGAACTAAACTAGCCCTATAGCTTCGGAAAAATTTATAATT
>JAGFNQ010000151.1:287275-320678 GCA_024364735.1 Boesenbergia rotunda | reverse complement strand
TGAAATGCCTTGAGGAAAATCCTGAAATATTTGAGGAAGATCCTGATATTGAAATGTCGAGGAAGATCCTGAAATATTTGAGGAAGATCCGATAGAATCTGTGGAAGATCCCGAGCCTGATCGATTAGAATGAACGAGAGAGTGATAGCCACTGCCATAATATTTTTTATTATGGGAATGATGTCAACTTATTATCTAGTTCATTAAATTTTTGTTTTTGTACCGAACTTATTAAGCCTATTAAATAAAGTTATGTTATGTGTTAACTGACTTGTCAATGATTAGTTCATTATATGATTAGTTCATATTCAATGATTAGTTCATTTATATGATTAGTTCATATTCAAGACAAATGATTAGTTCGTTTAATGGGATGTATAATATAATTGATCAATGTTAATTAGATTGGATTATACGAATGATGAGTGAAAACGTAGTTATCACTCGATTCGTAAACCAAGTCAAGTTACATTGAGTCAATCAAAAATTATGTACAGATGATATACACTGAATTAATGAATAATATGTTTATTTATGATAGATCATGGCAACTAAGAACATCATAGCCGAACTGAACAAGGGAGAGAAATTATATGGGGATAACTATAAAATATGGCATCTCAAGATATAATATGTTCTTGAGGAACAAGAAGTTTTGGAGGCTATAAATCATTTCATGGTAGAATCTGCTGTTGGTTCAACTGCACAGCATAAACTTGATATAGATGCCTATAGGGCATGGAAGAAAAAGGACTCCACTGCTAAGGGGATATTGATTAGTTCAATGGTAGATGACCTAGTATTTGAGTGTGAGCCACTACCATCAGCTCATGCCGTCTGGGTTGTCCTGAGAGAGAAATACAATGGAGTTAGTATAAGCAAGCTTCGCCAACTGACAATCAAGTTTGACAGTTGTAAAAAGCGCCCGAATGTTACAATGACCCAACATTTGAGAGAAATGGGGAATATGATTTGGGAGCTTAAGACTGTTGGTCATGAGTTGACCGACGAACAACAGGTTCAGACAGTTATTCGTTCCTCTCCTGATTCTTGGGAAACAATGAAATAGAACATTACTCACAGTGAGAGTATCAAGACTTTTATTGATGTCTCACACCATATTAAACTGGAGGCGGAGAGAATAGAATCCGCAAGGATTTCTGAACAAGCTTTTGTAGCTGAAGGTTCTGGATCCAAGAATAAGAAAAGATGGTTCAAGAAAGGAAAGGGTAAGGGAAAAGATGCTGGTGATACTATTGTGCAAGACCCAATCAAGAAGAAAGGAAAGAAGTATAGAAAGAAACCTAAAGACAAGCTAACTTGCTACAACTGTGGCAAGAAGGGTCATTTTGCTCGGGAGTGTACTGAGCCGATAAAGGTAAATCCATGTTTGTCTTCTTTTCATGAGCTTTATCTTGCTAGTTCGGTGTTGTTAGCTGATTCTTATCCTTTGTGGATTATAAATTCAGGAGCAACGAACCATGTAGCTCGTGATCGAGCTACGTACGTGGAGTACTGTCGTGTAACAGCTGGCAATAAGTGGATATACGTGGGAAACAATGCAAGAATTGAAGTGAAAGGAATTGGCACTTGCAAACTCAACCTTCGTGATGGGCGTACCTTGTTTCTGCATGATGTCCTATATGCTCCTGAGATTCGATGGAATTTGGTTTCTGTTTATTGCCTTCTTGAATTGGGTTACTATTTGAACTTTTACAGTCGTTGTGTAGAACTTAAAATTGACTCTGTGTTAATTGGATATGGTTATGTATCAAACGGTTTCATAGTTCTTGATGTAGAACCAGATGTTAATTGTGGAAATAATGGTTGTTTTTCAAACATTGCTCTTACTAGTGATGCTGATGTTAATGATGAAGTTTGGCATGCTAGATTGGGATATATAGGACAAGAAAAAATGAATAGATTAGCAAGAGAGGGTCTGCTCGGCACTCGTGCTAAAGTTGACTTGTCTATATGTGAGCATTGTCTTGTTGGAAAAACAACTAGGAAACCGTTTGATAAGGCTATTAGGGCTGAATCACCATTGCAATTGATTCATTCGGATATTTGTGGTCCGATGAACATGAAGGCTAGACATGGTAGTTCATATTTCATTACATTTATTGATGACTTCACGCGGTTTGGTCATATGTATTTGATTTCTCATAAATCTGAAGCATTAGATTGCTTTAATCGTTATTTGAACGAAGTTGAGAATCAATTGGAATGTAAGGTTAAAACCTTTCGCACTGACCGTGGAGGTGAATATCTGTCTGATCAGTTCAAGATAATATGTAATGAGAAAGAGATTATTAGACAGTTAACTATCCCTGGGACTCCACAGCAAAATGGAGTTGCTGAAAGAAGAAATCGAACTCTTCTTGAAATGGTTAGGTCGATGATGGCTCAAGCTTATTTGCTTATTTCCTATTGGGGAGATGCATTATTGGCAGCAACCTACATACTTAACCGGTTGCCTTCTAAATCTGTTCCATCTACTCCATATGAACTTTGGGCAAGCAGAAAACCAGATTTAAGTAATCTGAGACCATGGGGGTCAGCTGCTTATATTCATGACAAGACTCACAAATATGAAAAATTAGGATCCAGGGTAGGAAGTGTATCTTTGTAAGATATTCTGATACCTCTAAGGGTGCGTTTGGTTAAAGTTATCATATATAACCTCGGTTATGTCACTACCAAGTAATCACATAACCAAGGTTATGGGGAATGAAACATAACCTGAAGTTGTTTGGTTCAATTTAGGTAATCAAATAAAATCTTGTTTGTTTGAAGGTAATAGTCTATAACTTAATATAATATTTTACCATATTACCCTTTAGAATTTGTTTAGATAATTTTATTTGTTTAGACTTAAGGGGGTCGACGTCGATCGTCGGTGTCCACGTAGGTAATCGGTGTCCAACACCGATGGCCGACCGGCGACGCCGCCGGCGAGCGGCGGTGGTCGACTGCGATCGTCGCCATAGCCGGCGATCGTCGCCACCGCCGGTGATCGTCGCCGACGATCGTCGCCGACGGTGGTTGCCGGCGATCGTCGCCGACGGTGGTTGCCGGCGATCGTCGCCGACGGTGGTTGCCAGTGATCGTCGCCGGCGGCGGCCGGCGATGATCGTGGCCGGCGGTGGTCGCCGGCCGCCGACGGTGGTCGCCGGCCGCCGGCGGTGGTCGCCGGCCGCCGGCGGTGGTCGCCGGCCGCCGGCGGTGGTCGCCGGCCGCCGGCGGTGGTCGCCGGCCGCCGGCGGTGGTCGCCGGCCGCCGGCGGTGGTCGCCGGCCGCCGGCGGTGGTCGCCGGCCGCCGGCGATCGTCGCCGGCCGCCGACGATGATCGTGGCCGGCGGTGGTCGTCGACCACCGGCGATCGTCGCTGGCGGTGGTCGTCGGTCGTGGTCGCCGACGGTGGTTGCCGGCCGTGGTCACCGACGGTGGTCGCCGGCGATCGTGGCCGACGGTGGTCGACGACGATCGTGGCCGGTGGTGGTCGCCGGCGATCGTCGCCGGCGGTGGTGGCCGGCGATGGTCGCCGGCAACCACCGCCGGCGATGGTCGCCGACGATCATCGCCGGCGGTGGTCGTCAGCGATCGTCGCCGGCGGTGGTCGTCGGCGATCGTCGCCGACGGTGGTCGCCGACCGCCGGAGCGGCCGGCGGTGGTCGCCGGACCGCCGGCGGTGGTCGCCGACCGCCGGCGGTGGTCGCCGACCGCCGGCGGTGGTCGCCGACCGCCGGCGGTGGTCGCCGGCCGTCGGTCGTCGATCGTCGATCGAGAATAATGCTTTCGGATTTAATAAATTGTAATGGTTATTTTCGTCTTAAGTGTAAATATTGGAGGATAATTTTGGAAAGATAAGTTCCATAACCAGGGAATTGAGAAAAACCTTACTTCCCTGAGGTTTTCCGATTCCTGGTTGCATGCCCCTTTTGCTGACGTGTCGGGCATCAATCATTACTTGGGAATCGCTGATTATCTTAACCAAATAAGATTTTTGTTGATAACCTTGGATGGATAACCAAGGTTATCATGGATAACCCTTAACCAAACGCACCCTAAGGGTTATGTTTTTATTGGTGAGCAACAAGATGGAACCATCTCTGAAATTGAGTCAAGAGATGCCACTTTTCTTGAAACTGAGTTCCCAACGAGAGATGAAGTTGATAAATCAACTCCTCTATTTGCAATAGAGGAGGAGGATACTGTTCCTCTATCAACGAATCAGGAATCATAGGGGATACCTGAATCTAGTCAACCTAGTGGGAGTATATGGCCTATAAATGATTTAGTTTCTCAACAGTCAAACCTGCGAAGAAGTAATCGTAAGATTATTCCTCAGAGAAGGTTTGACATTAAAAATGAGGCATTAATGATTATCCCAGTTGATGATGAAGAACCTCGAACAGTTGAGGAAGCATTGAAATACTCAGTTAAGGAGAAATGGAAAGTTACAATGGATGAGGAAATAGAGTCCATGAGAAAGAATCAAGTTTGGGATTTAGTCGATCTTCCTCCGGGCCGTAGGGCTATTGGGAATAAGTGGATTCTCAAAATTAAGAGAAAAGTGGATAGGTCGATTAATCGATACAAAGCTCGTTTGGTTGCAAAAGAATATACTCAAATGGAGGGTATTGATTTTGAAGAGATATTCTCCCCAGTTGAGAAGTTTGTGTCAATACGAGTCATTCTAGCTATAGTAGCACATTTTGACTTAGAATTACATCAAATGAATGTAAAAATGACTTTCCTTAATGGTAATCTTGACGAAGAAATCTATATGACACAACCAGAAGGTTATATAGCTGTGGGCCAAAAGGATAAAGTATGTAGACTTAAGAAGTCTATGTATGAGATAAAGCAGACGTCAAGGCAATGGAACATAAGATTTAATGAAGTTATTGTTGGGTTCTCCCGACACAAAACAATAAAAAACGCAGCGGAAACAAGAACCCATGAGTGATTCATGCGAAAGAAAAACTCGTACAAAGCTATCTATCTAATAGATTTATCTACTGTTTATACCTTTGAAGCGTGCCCTTCGGTTATCCCGCTCGTCCAAGATGCGCCGGATCTCTTGCACGTTCAAGCATCCGTGCCTCTATTCCTATCCACACGGGCACAATCTCTCAACTTCGGGAGAACTACCTTAGCTGTGCTAGCAACTTGAGGTAGCTCGAAAACACCAAGAACCTTACAATAAGGTTTCGGCCAAGAGTGGAGGAGAGGAAGAAGAGAGGAAGGGAAGGGGAAAAGCTAAGGCAAGAAGAAGACTCCATCCAAAGTCACAAGACCCTCTTTTATAATCATCCCATGAATATGAAGAGATTTGTGTCTCTTTGGCTTCCCAATAAAGAGCACATCTTTTCATGTGGCTCTTCATCTTTTCCCATGCAAGAAAAAAATCTTTTCATCCAATGAAAAGAGACTTTTCTCTTTCCTCCATGCAACTCCGACCGAGCCTCTCGGGCTTCCGACTCGGTCTCCCGACCAAGTCTCCCGAGTGGCGAGCTCCCGACCCAGTCTGGCGAGCTCCGACCCAGTCTGCCGAGTGCCGACCCAATCCGCCGAGCTCCGACTCGGCCCGCCGAGCTCCGACTCGGTCTCTCTCGAGTTCCCAACTCGAGTCCCCCGACTCGGGCTCAAGTCTCCCGAGTTCCCAACTCGGGCTCAGATCTCCCGAGTTCCCAACTCGGGCTCAGGTCTCCCGAGTTCCCAACTCGGGCTCAGATCTCCCGAGTTCCCAACTCGGGCTCAGATCTGCCGATCAACTTTTCCGAAGCATTGTGTCCTTTGTGTGTGACCCAATAGGTTCTCGTGACGTTGGCAATGTGCCTAAACACTTTAGACACATAAGCAATGAGCGGCATCTAGCAATGCATCATTGCTACCCAAGTAACAAGAAAAAGTCGAAATCCGACTAAACCTCCGTGACTATGATAATAGATGACCTTGTCCTTCTATCCTTGATATCTAGATTGACCAATGAGGCATAGGTCGTGTCATCCTCAATCAATCTTGTGTTTCTTGATCCCCGAGTTGACTCACTCAAACAAATGAGCTTAATATCTCATATTGACTCATTTGAGCATGGTCATGCATTTCAGTAGTCCTACTCGATCAAGGGGCCCACAAATATCACTCCCGTCATATGGGAGGGATAGATCCCATCTACATCACTCACATCGCTCCGCATAATTCATTACATACCCAGTGATCGCCTTTATAGTCCACCCTGTTACGGGTGACGTTTGACGATACCAAAGTACATAACACCTTATGTAAGGAACCGTAGTGACTTTAGGTCTAAGGACATTCATACTAATAGTCACATGAGAAAGTCTATGACACTCATATGACAATCTATGAAACTTTCTCATGACGGGTCATTCAGTACACATTCTCTAATGTATACTCATGTGTTAACTTGATATCACATATCCATGACTTATGAGCTCAAGTCATCAGTTGGCCTACATGCTAGTCTCCATGCATCAATATTGTCCCTGAATAATTGATGCTTGACTAGGAATTATTTAGTGTAGTGTTCTCTACATTATCTCACTATCGATTCAACCAATCGATATAATGCAGATAGGAACCTACTACATAAGGACATTATTATATATACTTAGTTATTCGGCACAGAATACAAAGTAAGTATAATAACCAAACATGCCTTTATTAATAATAGAATACGATACAAAATGTCTCTAGTCAATCATCACATAATTGGCTCTAGGGCTCCTACTAACAATTATTTTGTCTTATGGTTTCGAAATGATCAATGAGGATCATTGTGTTTACCTAAGGAAGGATAAAGGAAAGTTTATCATTTTATCATTATATGTTGATGATATGCTAATAGCTGGAAGTGACCTAAAGGTTGTGATTGATGTCAAGTCTTGGCTTTCATCACAATTTGACATAATAGACATGGGAGAAGCTGAGTATATCTTAGGAGTACGGATCATTCGTGATTGATTAAAAAGACTTTTGGGTTTATCCCAAGAAGCTTATATCACTAAGATACTACAACACTTTAATATGTTTGATTGCAACGTTGAACAAACACCTATAGCGAAAGGTGTTGTTCTGAGCAAAAGTATGTCTCCCAAGGCTCCTGAAGAGATATCCGAGATGAAAAAAAAACCATATGCTAGTGACATTGGTAGTTTGATGTATACGATCCTGATATAAGCTATGATGTTGGCTTAGTTAGTCGTTTCCAGTCAAACCTAGAAGCGAGACACTGGAAAGTAGTGAAAAGGATCAAAGCTGAGCTAGAATGGCTCTACAGATGCATATTAGGCAAGGGACTTTGATAATAGAAAATCCAAATCTAGCTATGCCTTCTTGTTGAATAGTGGCGCCATCTCATGGAACAGTAAGAAATAAGCTTGTGTAGCACTGTAAAAATAGGCTGGTGTAGCCCTGTCAAAACAGACTTATGTAGTGCTGTTGACAATGAAAGCTGAGTATGTGGTTCGTGCAGTTGTTGCACAAGAAGTTATCTGGTTAAGAAGGTTCTTGATACATTTGAGGATTGCTGATGATAGTGGGAGTCATGTTACAGTGTACTATTATAATTAAGCTGTTATAGCTTTTTCCAAGGATTCTGAATATCACAGTCAAGGCAAGCATAAGGGATATTGTTGACAAGAAAAAGATAATTCTTGATTATATCCCTATATGTGTTATGTTTGCAGATCCTTTTACTAAGCCATTGACTAAAGAGTCATTTCAAGGACATGTGCAAGGACATGTGAAGTCTTTGGGACTTCGAAAAATATAACACAATTGGTTATATATGAAATGCCAGATCTATTTGGTGTAAATGTATTTGTTACATTTGGATAAAAGTCTCGATGAGCATGTTGGCAGGCTGAGATTGGTCCACTCACATGGACAATCGTCTCTATTTGTTTAGTATAAATAGAGGTAAAATCATTACTTATGAGACAACTTATGTAGTTGTAGATAGAGACATACTCGTAAGTTGATGTCCCCTTGATTTTTGTATCAAGATGAGATCATTTATGTAATGATCGAAGTAAATGCACCCACCATTTACTAAACCTGTTTAAGGCCAGATTGGAATTCATAAGTTGAATTCGAATTAGACGTTAGGTATGTCTAGACCGAAATCTGTACGATGTTAAATATTTGAGAAAAACATGTACTCTTTTTGGTAAAGAGAAAAATATTGTAGCACGTGATTCATACCACATGTGCTATAGCGACAATAAGGGTAGTAGGAGAATGAATCCCTGCTTCTCTACTATGTGAGAACCTTGAGATTATAAGTTAATCTCAATCTTACCTTAAGTGACTATTTAGTTGTCTACTTGAAGTTTTAATCAGTGACTGCTACTTTAGTATGTGTCCTATTGACTATGGATGATTCGGTCTATGGAGCATAACTAGAAAAGCGACTGATTAGAATGAATAGATTCTAGCTGAAAAGGAAGATTAAAATTGATTTACATCTGTAGTACTTATTCACTGATCGACCAGTTACATTTTTTTTTGTTAAGTACTTGAAAATGTAATTGTGAATAAATGTATTGATTCGAGATATTGAGCATGCTCTTGACATAGTTGTCATATGAGGGATTAGAGATGTTCATATTGATGTAAATATTTAATCTGGGATAAAGGCAAGTTATTGATGTCTCTGATTCGTTCTATAGAGCAACTAAGTTAAGTGTAACAACTTTCTTAGCAGTAATTGCTCAGTGTGCTTGCTGTCGCACGAACCATTTTCCCTGGAGTATGAATTGAATGTTCCTATATGGTCTTTGTGACTTTCTTACATGATCTTAGTGACTGGATGACCTATATGGATAAAATTGGACGAGTGAGAGATGTTGGCGTTACAGGAAGAGGCACCTCTTCAACTTCCAACGTTAATGACGTTTAATACCTTTATTGATGGAGGTAAAGGAAGAGACTTCTTCCCCTTATAAAAGTTGCGTCCAAATGCAATCCATGAAAGGACACACGAAGAAGAAGAACAGGAGCATTCGTCGAGAGAGGGATTTGGTTTGTGGCAAAGTGGGATTAGTCTTTGGTCATTGTTCTCGTGAGAGCAAGCGATCAGAAGAAATAGAGGAAGAAGGAGATCATTGTAAGTATGATTTACTTGTGATCAATTCATACTTAAAATCTAATAACACGCAAGTTGACCCGGGATCAATAACCAAATCTTAATATTATGGGAAAAAACCCTAAAAAATTTAAAAATAACCAAAAAATTGAACATTGAACCACTCAGGAATTAAGAACAAATTGATAAAGCAAAAAATAATAATAATCTCTATAAACAATTCTCACATAAAAAAACTTAAATTAAAAATTATATTAATTGAAAATTATTAAAATAAAACTTTTTACTTCTTTTATAAACTTAAGTTAACAGCAAATATGAAATAAATATTCTAAATTTAAAAATATACAAAGCTCATCGGGGATTTTAATTAGAGAATGATACGTAGTAAAAATTTAGAGTATAAAATTTAATAGAAATGATGTAATATTTTTTGTGTATATATCCGATTACTATCTGACTCGTCTCGAACCAAACTATATTTTGGGGAGTACAATGAATACGTCGAGGATCGTTATAATTAGAGTACCAAATTATTCCCGTTGAATTTTATATTCCAAATTCCCGTTATATATCATTTTTCTTTTAATTATTCTCTATACCAATCTTAAATATTTTCTATTTTTGATGATTTTTCAATTTCTTTTCTTTAGAACCAATCTGAAATTTATTTCTAATTTATTTTTTTACAAAATTATATTCTTTCCCATAATATTCTTTTCTTTATTTATATTATTCTTTTCTTTATTTATTTATAAAATTGTGTATAATAAATCCTTCTACTAGATCCGGAGAACTGCATGTATTATAGAGTTAAGTATCTAATGAATCCAATTATTCAACTTTGATGTGTGAAACCAGTTATGAGAAGCCCTCTCGTCTTAAGTCCTTTTTCCTAGTACAAGAGAGTTTTTAGATGTTGGAAGTCATACGATCTATCTTGAAATTTATACAAACATATCTTCCGACATGACAACTGAATCTCGGAAGAGTATTCCAATCGGCTATAAACAATCTAACTCTCAATGGAATCGCTGCTGAATCATAAAGTTGTTTAGTTGTCTCTCAAACACATACGATTCAATCCTTAACTATGATAAATTTTATAAAAAAAAATTCTTTCAAATAAAATGCACAACTGTAAAATGTTGAACTTTTAAACTGTCCACCGTAAGTACTTCCCAACTTACCCTAACGGCCAATGAAACATTTTCGTGAGACTGAATTGGACATCCCAAATTCGATGCTATCCAACCTAGAGTCATTATCATGATCACTTCATTCCCAAACACCACAAATGTTCATCAGGGTAAGACATAACTTGCTATGCTATCTGAGCAGCAACACAGATTAAAAGGAAAAAATTCAATTCACAGAGTTTATGCTGAACTATAGAAGAAATACATTGAGTTGGACACAATCAAATTACCAGAATAGAATAAAACGGGGTACCAGAGTTACCGAGGCCCCCCTCCAAATTATAGACTGCGGGATAAACATAATCGATAACTATAAAACATTCAAGACTCCTCTTTAAATACACAATTAAGAAAACATAATTGGTTCTTGGTTGCAAACAGTTCGTTTGGAGGGGGAGGGAGGAACCATATTCCAAACTATCTGGTAGTTCCACTATAAAGGCTTCGGTACACAACTCTAGTCCTGTGAACGAGAATCAAGCTTAGAACCACAGCAATGACGCAAAATCCCGACATGATTAGTGAACTGAGAAAGAAACAGATGGCTCCTTTGCATTTCAGTGTTTCCTCCCCACTGATTGAAGCACCTTCTAATAATCTTCGGATTTGCAGAAGTGAGTTCTGATGTTTCTTCGCTTGCTGCTCGGCTTGGTAGTCATAAATCGTGCTGGCAATGAGGCCAGAAAAGACTAGAGAGCCTGCAGGATTAGCTACTGTAAGGAAATTGTACAAGGCTCCAAAGTTCTTCAGGCCAAACAATTCAGATGCTGCAGCAGGAACAATGGCCCAGTGAGCTCCATATCCAAGTCCAATCAGTAAGGTTCCTACGTACATTGTTCCTGGCCAAGCCATGGCGAAGAACAAGTGCCCAATCGCCATTATAACCTGAAAGGCAGCCAAAGCCACTGGCCTAGGATATGCATAGTCCCTGAGAATAAATGAATACCGAATCAAATCATCTCGAAAAGTATTGCACATAGAAGTTGGTTTCTGCACAATTCATTGAGGTTAGTGGCACCAAGTTCATACCTCACAATAACCTCCGACAAATAGCCCCCTCCTACTCTTCCAAGGAAGTTCCAAATGCTGATCATGGATACAAAAATGTGAGCTTCATTGTAACCTAATGACTCGCTCATCTGACCAAGATTGTCGATGACCGTCAGCCCTGAACCTGATCCCAGCAGAAGAGAGGTGAACATGAGCCAAAAGTCTGCCTTTATGAGTGCCTGCATCAGGGTGAAGTCCTCTCCCCTGTGAGGGCCTCTCCTTTTCTTGACCCTCACAGCTCCATCAGCAGCAGCCAGAAATAACTTTGCCTGCAAATGAGCAATCCTCTTCTGCCTTTCCGATGCCGGCAGCAGGTCAACCTCCTTGGGCTTCTCATCCTCAAGCTCACTGAAAATGACCTCATTCTGCTCAGCAGATTTGCTCGTCTCTTCTTTCGACGGCTGGGGCAAGAGAGGCTCTTCTACGGGAGAGACGACATCAAAGTGGAAGGTCAGCAGCAGGGGGATGACGATTGGAAGCAGAGTGAGGAACAGCAGCACTGCAGTGAACACCACGGTCACAGTGTAGCTGAGATCGACAAGGTCTTCCACGATCATGACGCCCATCAAATAGGCTGCCAGAAGCAAGCACACGCTGTAGATAAACGTGAAGCTGGATGGATCAGAAGCTCGCACTTGCCGATGGCCGCCGACAGGCCTGACGATGAACATCAAGGCGATGACGACCATCGAAGGACCGACAGCCACCATGAATATGAGAGCAGCATGGTCAGGTGAGTGCATCAGAGCAAAAACTTGTGTCAAGATCGCACCACTGAGACCAGCAAAGCCCTTCAGTATCCCTACTATAGGACCCCTGCTCTTAGGGAAGTTCTGCACGCATGAAACAAGAGCGGCAGTGTTGAAGTAGGTCTCTCCATTTGTTCCCACGAATATTAGAACGCACATCTGTGAAAAAGGAAGTATGTAAATCCTAGTTACAGACTAGGTTCTCAAAACAAAATCCAAGAGGATGATGAAGTGAAGAACAAGAAGAGGAAAATATGGTGCTTACAGCCCAGAGGGGCAACTGGGGCGCTCTTCCCGTGACTATGAGCCAAACCCAACCATATCCCACAAAGTTCTGCAGCACGCCGACAAGCAGCGCCGCCCAGAGAGGGAGGATCTCACAGAGGGTCCCGGCGAGGAAGCCGATGCTGTCGCCAAGGTCCTTGGCCACTCCAAGCCGCGCGATCTCCCGCTGGTTGTAGCCGAGCGCGCTCTTGATCACCGGCGACAGGCTGCCGAAGAGGTACCCGATCCCTGCCACCGCCTGCACCCACATCGCCGCCACGAATACCAACCATCTGTTGTTGAGCAAGGACCCCAACCTCGTCTGCACCCTACCCATCAGCTCGAGCTCGGACCTTCACCCACAAAGATTCAATCTTTCCCCAACCGAAGTTTGTGGCAGACGGAGAAGAACCCCAAAAATTCAATTTTTGGCCAAATCAATCAAAAGATGAATCAAGAACCAACTCTTTCGAGCCCCCACTGACTGGATCGGATGGTAAGACGCCTAATTAATTTGGTCGAAATCACAGATTTAAAGGTCGTCAGTTACATAGGAGGATAAAATCCTGATCTACTGACAATAATTCCTTCAATCCAAATACTTCATTATATCAGTGATAATCATGATTTATATCTCTTTGAAAATTTATGAGACCGAGACCGAAGGCCGAACAACTCTCTCGATGTCTTTTTTAAGCTTCCACCCACCCAACACAATAGCTGTTCCATGGCGTGTAATAGAAAAAGGATAGAATTTCCTAGTTCTAACCAGCGGCTGCGCTACGGGTAGAATCAACGATTCAACGGCCTTCGCAATTCCGGACGGCACCAAGAACGACAAGATCTGACTGCCAGCTGGCCTCGACCGTGACCCTTTAAGGATCTCATGCGCGTTCAAAATCACAAAACACCGTTTTTCTCACAGTTTCCCGTAATTCTCAGCTGGGAACGCACCCAAGTAATACTTGTTCCAATTGGCCCATATGGGTGGGCGTCGGCGGCCTCAGACAGGAGAGCAGGACATATTCAGTATACCGCGACCCAAGATGTCGACCAATGAATGACGCGTGTCTGTTGACTAATGATTTAACTCATCCCCACCCGAAATGTCGACCAATGGCAGGTGAGGTTGACCTGTGAGTTGCATGGCACAAGTGAAAGAGGAAAGAAGGGATTAGAGCAGAAGGGCTTATCCGCTTTTGGCTTGGCAAAATCCGCGCCTTGCTTTTAGCTGAAAAAAACATATGTTTCCCATGAAGAAATCTTTCAATGGTGGTCAAATCTAATTAAATCTTGTATGCTACAAACTTATTTAATGAATCAATTTTAATTGTTCACATTTTATTTGAGTTTAACTTGTTTAAATATTATTAAATTTTTAATTTATTATTTATATTTTTAATACATTTAATTGATTATTTTTAATACATCATTTCAGGGCCGACTCAAGCCTATTTAAGGCCCTAGACAAAAAAAAATTTTAATATTATTTTTATAAAAAAAATTATTTGTCCTTTTTCATTCGGACTTGTAACTGACAACCGGTCGAAAATAAATATATTTAGAATTGTTTAAAAACTAAGAAAGATAAAAAATATATATATATATATATATCTAATTATTCAATAAAAGACGAAAATAATAACTCTTAAAAAATGAATAAATGAAATGGGACAATAATAGAAAAAAAATCATGTTTCCATCTTCAACTCATCATCATCGCAAATCACAATAAATAAATAAATAAATAAATAATACATATACAAAATGATAAAACTCAATATAATCCTTAGAAAATGAAGATTCTAACGAGATCAAACCAGCCATTATCATTTATTAAAATCTAAAAAGTCATTTTAGGCACAAAACAAAAAAAAAAATAAATCATATTTTTTATTATCTAAACCAAAATAATTGTAATGATAAAATAGAAATAAAAGGGAAATCAAAAAATGTATTTCCGTAAATACATATAAATAAAAGCGAAACTTAATATCTATCAAGGAAGCGAAATGACAAAGATATCTAACTCACTATTGCTCAAAAATAATAAAATCCTCTATTTCGATCGAACGCAATATGGATGAATCCCTCAACATTTGAACTTAATTAAGCAATGAGCATGGTAGCACCAACCGAATCAACATGACAGCGTTAGATGTAATTTCTTTTTCCCAATATCCATGAGCGAGAGAAGTACAAAGAGAGGGAGCTAGTCAAGGGAAGAGGGGGAACTCGAAAAAGGATTAATATTTTTTATTTTGCATTGTATGGATAAAAAAAATTCTAATTCATTTTCTTACTAATCAGAAGAGAAAACGTCACTAGCAAAAAATAAATATAACGAGAGAAGGCTGGGGTTGAAAGATATTGAAGAGGAATACATTAGATCTTATAAAATAACATACATAATAAAAATTAAATTTAAAATATTAAAAAGAGAATACCTTATGACTCTATCCATTGGAATCATAATAAGATTTCTATAAAATCTAAAGTTTTGACTAAAAAATAAAATACGTAAATTTTTTATCAAGACTTTATTCTTTTCCATTCTTTTAAAATATATAATAAAAATATGTTTAATATATCAAAAATAATAGGCCCCAATAAAAACTGAAGTCCTAGACATAAGCCTTAATGGTCTATGCCTAAAGACGACCCTGCATCATTTGGATGTAATTCCTCTCCCTAAAAATAAATTTTATTTATTAAATTGATAATTTTATATTTCTCATATTTAATTAGTTTTTTCTCATAAATTCATACATATCATATATATCAATCACCATGGTATTCATAAAAATTAAAATATCATCATTTTTTCATTTAATTTAGATATCATTCATAAAAAATAATATTTTCTATCTAATTTAATTATTATTCATAAAAAGATATATTTCCTATTTAGTTCATCCATCAAATAAAATATATTCAATTTAAATTAATAATTATCCATAAAATAAAATATTTCCTATTTAATTTAATCATTAACCACTAAATAAAATATTTTCTATCTGTCATCAAGCATCACTAATAATACTGATCAAATATCATCATCATATTTGCATAATTAGCTATACATATTTTTCCATTTAGTTTAGTTCAGACATCTACGTCTCATTTAATTTATTACATTATTTATTATTTGTCAATATTTGAATTAATTATCTCCCAATCTCTACATCGAGCGAGCCTGGGTCCTGACTCGAAGGGATATATTCTCTTAGTCTCTACGACACTTAAGCCCTCAAGTCCTGACCTAATGGGATATATTTTCCCCATTTCTGCTTCGGTTGAGTTTTGGATCTTTGGCTTGGCAGAATACATTCTCCTTGTCTACATCGGACTACTAAAATGTATGACAATGCTCAAATGAGTCAATATGAGATATTGAATTTATTTATTTGAGTGAGTCTACTGGGAGATCAACAAACACAATGATTAATTGAGGATGATACGATCTATGTCTCATTGGTCAATCTAGATATTGAGGATGGAAGGATAAGGTCATATATTGTCATAGTCACAGAGGTTAAGTCGGATCTCGATTTTCTCGTCACTTGGGTAGCAATGATGCATTGATAGATGTCGCTCATTGCTTATGTGTCTAAAGCGGTTTAGACATATTGTCAACGTTATGAGAACCTATTGGTTCACACACTAAGCACACGATGCTTCGGAGATTAATTTATTTTAGTTTGACTAAGATTTGATCCGAATTGGATTAATTGAGTTAGACACAAGTGAATCCAATTGGATTATGGGATTGAGATCTAATTTGAGTTTGACTCATTTAGATTAGACGCAACCACATTTGAATAAGATATTAATTTATTAAAATATTTAATAAATTAATAATAGAGGAAGATGAAAAATTTCCTTTTATTGGATAAAAAGAAGTTGAAGAGTCACATAAGAAAATGTGCTCTAAGTGGATTTTTATTAGCATTAATGGAGGGAAGCAAAAAGGACAAAAACTCTTCATATTCATGAGATGAGTATAAAAGATTTTTTCTTGTCATTTGGATGATGAACTTGTCATTCTTCCTTTCCTTCATTCTCTTGGCCAAAATCCCTCTTCTCCCTCACCTTCTTGCTTTGTGAATCTCTTCTTTTGACTAGCACCACAAAGGTGATTCTTCTCCGAAGTTTGAGAGATCGTGTTTGTGTGGATATGCATAGAGGCACGAACACTTAAACGTGCAAGAGATCTGATATATCTCGAATAAGCGGGATAAGCGAAGGGTACGCGCCAAAGATATACCTATACAATAGGAATTTGTAAATTAACTTTGTATGAGTTTTCTTTTGCATGGATCGCTCGTGGAATCTCTGATTCCTCTGTGATTTTTGAATATTTTTGCCTATAGATCCATACAGTAGTATCAGAGTCACTTGGATCATACAAAGTTTAGAAAAAAAAACTTTTATATGTGATATAGAAGTAGGACATAATTTTGTTATGGATTGTGTAATGTATAAGCATTTGTTGAGATACAAAAGTTTGTGTTGATCAAACTAGGTGGCTATCCCTAAGGTAGACTAGACGCTAGTGGAGCCTCCCGCAGGCTTTTCTACCTTCTTCGTGGGGCAAGTAGAGTCAGAGCTCCGCTTCCCCATTCTCCCTTTCTTCATGAATATAGCCTCCTATTTCGATATCCCCCTTCACCAGATGGCTTCCAATGCCTTTGCTCAGATGGGGGGGGACACGTATATTATCTTCATGCTTTTCTACCTCCCCCTGACTTCTTGTCTCTTTCATTCTTTCTTCGTTCTGATTGGCTCCTGAGGGGTCTTTCACTTTTCGGCGCGTCCAGGTCATAGGTTCTTAGGAGGGTTCCCTTCCTCACACAAAGGATGGAAGGAGAAGTTTTTCTTCATCCAACTGCCTGTGTTGCCCTTCAGTCCTCTTCGTTGGACAGAGGCTCTATCGACTCCTCCCTCTCTAGGGGAGTTTCTCCAAAGTCCAGCGTACTAACGCGCTAGGAACGTACTTTCTGGCATGGAGTTCAGTGGCACTAGACTGGCGCAGAGTGAGGAGCCCATGTACCGGGCGGGCCTTAGCCCCAAAGTAACCCGGATCAGCCCCAGCCTCGGTACGTTCGTCTTTTTCATCAATGTCCATTAGTTCTAACTGATGTTTCCTTGTCTAGCTATTGCAAAGGAAGTCATGCTCTCCAGGGTGATTGGCCGACTTATCAAGTGGGAGGAGGCCAACCAGGAGGTGCTGACTCCTCCCCTGGCCGCTCCTGATGCACCCCCTATGGCCGCTACTGTCGCGCCTCCGCCCATTGTGAGTCAAGGGCTTTCCGGTCCATCGGTTGACCCTAAGGTGGATCTTCCTTCAAGGTGTGACCTTCCCCTGGCTGCTGTTCATCCGGAGGGTGTCGCCGGGATGTCATAGGCCTCAGTGGTCACCTGTAGAGCCTCCGGTCTTACCCTCGAAGAGGCGGACTCGTACCACTCCACCCGATAACCTTTCATGGACCCTAAGGGAAGAGATGAGAAGGAGGCAAATGACTTACGTTAAAAGGAGTCCTTAGAGAAGAAGAGGAAGATGAGGTGCACCCAGCCATGGAGCCAGAAGTCGGCTGAACATCTTCGTCCCCACTTCTTATACAGAGGAAGCCATCTGCATAAAGGCAATAGGGGCAAGACACGTGGAAAGCAAGAAACCGCCACATCGGGGCAACACCAAAGAACAGGCGTCTGACGTGAGCCAGCTATAGAGGTGCACGTTAGTAAGTGGTCATGAAGAGAACCGTTGAATCACGTGGTGATGGGGCATTCACGAAAGGACCTTGTCGCCATCAAAGAGTGTCATGGCCTTTATAATGGATGGATAGGTATCATTGCGGTACCTTGAAAGACATAGAAACCTTTTGGGAAGGACAAACCCGAAAAGGGATTTCCTTGGGACTTGGGGCAAATTATACAATCCTAGGACCCTGTATAACTACCAAAGAAGTAGCAACGGGTGCAAGGACCCACTAGAACACAGCTTCTTCATCGCCACACTAGTCCAATCAGTCAACAACACTTCCTTCGATCAGACGTGAAGGGAGGGACTTGTGATAGGGTTGAGTAGCCCTAGTAGGGCACGTGGGCTAAAGAAACTGGGTGGCAAGACATGGCGAGTCCGAGCGACTCCCTTTTAGAGCTCCCGAGACCGTCTCGGGAAGAGGTGCCTGTTGGGTCCGGGTGCATGTTGACATGGATGCGGGTTCGTAATTTTAAAATTAATTACGTGCAGCGGAAGGTTTAGCATAAATAATTTCTCTAAATCATTTAACCACACATCTAAGCATGCAATTTTATCTTGTGTAGACATGATCATATATTTCAAATTTTTGCAGAAATGTAAACTAATTTATATATTACCTCGCGTAACTCGAAGGAAGGGACGAGATCCAACCGTAAGCGTCCCTTGGAAGCTCCGCCTCTATTCGCGTCCACGCCGAGTATCTTCGGGATGACATCGCAAAGCCACAAGTTTCGTGTTCTCGAGAACTACTAGATTCTCCGAGAATGCGACGAGAAAAACCAAGAGAGAAGTCGGAAGACTAACCAGAAAAGGATGGCCGGCTGGTGCTCCTTCTTGGGGCTGGTTGGCGCACAGCAAGAAGGGGAGAAGAGAAGGAGAGAAAGAGAGGGAGAGAGTCTATGCCTTCATCTCTATAATTCACACCCAAGCCTTGCCTTGGGTCCTTTATATAGTAGCCTCTCAACCATCAAGCCTCTCAAATATGGAATAACTGATTCCATCATGCCAAGTTTGATTTTATATCATGGTTAAAATCATATTTTAATTCATGATAAAAATCTTCTCACCTATGAAATAAATTTCCTTATCATGGTAAATCAATCCATGATTGATTTTATAAAAAATAAACCAATCCATGGTTCATTTTAATTTCCATAAAAAATAAACCAAACCTTGGTTTATTATATAAAAATGTATATCATCCATAATTTTATAAAACAAACCACACTTGGTTTATTTTATAAATTGAACCAAAAACTTGGTTCTCTCCCTTTGTTGTGGCCGGCCAAGCAAAGAGGATGGAGGCCCTCTTTGGCCGGCCCATCTAAGACAAGCCCCAATGAATTAAACTTATTTAATTCATCTATTAAGTCTTCAAAAGACTTAGCCATTTTACACTTCCGATGCGTCTCTAAAAAATTCAGATTCGACTTATCGTTTGGCTCAAACAAACTTAATCTCTCTTGATTGGAAAATCCAATTTTCAACTCGTTTTAAATCCCTCGGATTACTCATAGTGCGTGTGACTAAATAGGCTTTCGATTTATGTTGGCCGTCTATAATTAATCAATTAATTATAGAACGATCATGAGTGACACCTAGTAATACATCATGATCCCCAATTAATCGAAAGATCAACGGTTGACCTCAGAAACAATTCTGAATCCCTTCAGTAGCTATAATGAAACGTGCCCCATTCCCTTCACCATCTTATACCCACTTGGTTCAGGACATGGTCTATGTGTGTCAGTCCCCACTAGGCTGACTACGTCACACCTAGCCCAAGTAACGTTTTTTCGTCCTACGGATTCTAATTACTCTCATGTATTTAAGAGATTCATACTCTGAACATGTCATGCTCTGGCCAGAGGCTTCGAGTAACAATTCGACGATAGGCCTCGGGTAAACATCTCCTCGCAAGGAGTGGTGAATCCTTTGTACGCTGTTCAAACATCTTCAGGCACTTCGGCTTATACCCAATCATCCTGGGTCCACACCTCCTTGGAGATGCTTGCTTAAGATGTCAAAGTATAAGTCTCCATGACCAAGATGACTTGAACACCGCAGTCAAAGGAACATCGCACTTAAGCTGCAGTAAGAATTTCACTAACATATCTATATGTAGACTATCATATGAAGTTTTACAACCAGTCACTCCAATGAACTAGTTCCCTTAACTAGCATTCATGTTTATCTCCGGATATCTCAATGTCACCAGCCAGTGAGAATCAGCTGATTAGAGAATAATCCATGTTAGTCTCAACAAAATTGATAGTGTCCGTATTAATCAATTCATCAACTAGGGACAATTTCAATACTTCACAATTGCATATGTAGAGATAATCACTAGTTGTGAATTCATCACAAATTCTCTCATGCTGTGAATTGTATTGCGGGCATTCAGTAAATGAGTTTAAGATCTCAATCAAATACACAAACATGTATACTCAAATAGTGAATATTTATTTATTAAAATAAATGATTACAATCATAAGGCGATTGCCTTAGGACACTTCTCTCATATCATTAACAGTGCCTCCAGGGCCCCCTGCGATAAACATGCCCTGAAAATCAGAAAATCCCTCCCGAGATCACGCCGGGAAGTTAGGGCCCGAGACCACCTCGGGGAAGCGGAGCGCCCGTGACCTCCCGGGCTAGAAGACACCGAGATCACCTCGAGGAAGCGGAGCCCAAGCAACAATATTCGACCCCAAGTAACGACCCCTCATTTTTTTCGGATCTATGGATAAGCATCCCCAATATCGCGAGTCATCATGACCCTTAAATATCGCAACGTGTCACATTTAATGATGACGTGGACCGTTTCAATGACTATCCTGCAACCAACAAAGGGGGGACGTGTCATAGAACATGGGGCATACCAAGGCAGCCGCCGCAGGTATAAAAGGTAGTCCAACCCCTCCGGTAAGGGGGTTATGCATTCTCTGCTACTCACACATCTTTCTACTTTATACTTTTCCTCTCCATCGAGGCACTGACTTGAGCGTCGGAGTGGGCTCCGCCGAACAACCTCCAACGTGTTCCCCTAACGCTCGTGTTGATCTCACAGGGCGTAGAGTTCCTCCCTTCACGTCAACATCCGCGTGGGATGAACCCTGGTGACTGACCGTCGACTTTGATTCCTTCCGGAACACATACACATAATTTTATTAGGTAAAATATTAAACAATATTTTTATAACCTTTGTGCTCAGCTCAAGGTTTTGAGATGGCTTTTTCAAAGTTATCAAATCACCGAAGCTTTCACTTCTGATGAACGATACCATTACTCTCCTCTAGTAGTTGAAGTCGTCTTGTTCGTATGCTGGAGGCTCAAGGATGTTTCGCCCTTCTTGAAGAGTCATTGACATTCTTGTGAAGGAATATAAACAAAAGAAGAATTTCCAAGATTTTGTCTTGGGATTAGTAGTGTGTTATGAAGAAGAATATTAATGAAAAGAAAGATTAATAATTCTTAGAAAGACCGTTAGGTCTTTTCAGAGCGAACTTGGCTCTGATACCAATTGTAGGATCATCGAAGATAGAGAGGGGGTGAATCTTGATCTTTTAAAATTCTTTATTTTCATTTTTAAAAGCTAAAAGAAAATTGGAGTAAAGCAACAGAAACTTTTGCATACTTTTCTTTTACATGGTTCGGAGCCTTCGACAACTCCTACTCCAAGGCCGCAGTCTTCGACTACTCTCGATGGGCAATCCACTAAAAATCCTTTCTTTGAAAACCATTCAGAGAAAGTGATGTCATACAAAATGTAGGAGAATTAGTAACAACCTACTAATCCCCTTTTGAATGCAAGTACATGTACAAATTAAAAAGAATATATCGACAAGAAATAAAAGAAGTAAGCACAGTGAGTCAGTGAGCTTTCCGATCGAAGCAGTAGATCGGAAGCAGTTCATCAACGCAGAAAGTGGGAATGAGGTGAGTAAAAAATTCACTCAGAATCCTAGTCTTGAGCTCCTTATATAGGCTTCTATCTGTCGAATGAAAAACCATTCAGTCGATTGATCCTCTATTTAGTCAACGGAAGTCCGTGCTCTTCCTCTTTGCTCTGCTCGGCTGTCACAGCATTTAATGTGATTCGTCAACCAAATCTCTGATCAGTCGACAGATAGAATTTCCTTCTACGTGCCCGCACCTTACTAAATATGAATCCATCAACTGATCCTGATGATCAGTCAACTGATACATTGAATATACTGAATCTAGCGCTGTCTAGCTTGTTCAGTTGACTGAATGCTCAATCAACTTGCTTTGATTGATCTGTATGAAAATGTTAGCACAACATAGATAGCATGTAAATGATTAACCCTACAAAATAGAGTTAGCACAAATATGAGTATAATATGCATTAGTAGTAGAAAGTAAGATCTGTCCTTATCTCAATTTAGAAATCTCCGTAGGTTTCTCTAGTTAAATTCAACACCTAAAGCTGTCCAGTCGGGACATGACCTCATAACACTCTTTTTAGGAACTTACCTTTACTCACCTACCAAACATCTTGTCCTCCATACCTGTTTAGACTTACTTTGCTCAGTGTCTGATCACCTGATCCACTAAGACTTTCCTACAATACTAAATTAGGACAACAACAATTATAGTAAAGCCAAAACAATATTGATAACCCTATATTTATATTTACCAAGATTCACTGGTCCGGTCGACCGCCAGTCCGGTTGACTGCCGGTCCGGTCGACTGCCACGGTCGACTAGAAATCTTCGGAACAAACTTGCTTAGAGTTCACTCCTTCATGACTTCTAAGGTTGCCAACATTGGGGTTTCATTGCCTAGCTTCACTCACTAGGACTTCCCACTACCTGGCTTCACTCACCAGGGCCTGGGTTCACTCACTAGGGCCCGACTTCACTCACTAGGACTTCACCAACTTAGCTTGACTCAATAGGGCCTGATTTCACTCACCAGGACTTCACTCACTAGGACTTTCCTTTCATAACCTTCAATTAGGACTAGTCACTTGGTAGACTTATCACCCCTTGCCTAACCTCTAGTTAGGACTAGTCACTTAGTAGACATATTATCTAATTAGGTCAACCTCGACCCAACTCCATTTAAACTTATTGTTAAATAAACATCAAAACCCTAGAGGTCGATTGCACCAACAAGAAGGACCATGTCATACAAGATAATAGACACAGAAAAGCTAAGTCGAATCTCAATATTCTCGTCACTTGGGTAACAATGATGCATTGCTAGATATCACTTATTGCATATATATCTAAAATAGTTTTAGACATTGTCAATATCACAGAGCCTATTAGGTCACATACGAAGAACATGTTGACTTAGCAATGGGTTTATTTTAGTTTGACTAAAATATGATGGACCTTAAGATTATAAAGTAAAATCTAATCCAAATTAAATTCATCGAGTTAGACTCAAATGAATCTAACCTTTGGATTCATTGTATTGAGTCTAATCTAAATTAGACTCATTAGATTAGACTCAATCAAATAAGAGGAATGTCCATTAATAGAGATTAATGGAGAATTAATCAAATAGGAGACTAAGAGGCAAACATCTTTGGTATTCATTGGATGAATATAAAAGGTTTATTTTCGAAAATAAAGTGTAGAGATTATATTTTCTTCTTCCTCTCCCTCTTGGCTGAAACCTTCTTCCTTTCTCTTTGGCCGAACCATCCTAGTGGCTAGCACTACAAAGGTGGTTCTTCTCTGAATCTAAATTTGTAAGATGAATGTGGAACATGTTCATGTGGATATTGGTAGAGGCATGGCCATCCTGATTGTGGTAAGATTTTCTAAACAAATGTTGCTGCCAGAATTGTACCATTTACTCAACAAAGATAACCATACTATCAAACGTTGTATAATATTTTCAAATGGATCTTTGGAGGGATCCATTTTTCCACTACATATGCATGTTATATTTCATATAAGATCTCTATAGGTTGTTCCCTAAAAGAAATACATTACAGAGTCCGACTGTAACATCTCAGTAAGGACCGTGACATCTATAAAACTCGTATGTAGTGCTAAATATGCAAGAATTCGTATTATAGGGTCCAACTATAACGTATTGATAAGGGCTACTACATCTTCATAAGAACTTGGGTATAGTGTTAAATAGATAATAGTTCTCACACCATAAATAAGATAAGAACAAATATTATAGGAAGACTAATAGTCTAAGATTTGAAACATAGAATATAGGAATCCTCACTGCTAAAACAATGGAGGTAGTAGATATGATGATTATGAGAAGAATTAGTATTTTTTGTGTACAAGAGACAAAATGAGTAGGTAAGAAGACAAAAATGATAGAAAACTCAGGTTTTAAGTTATAGTACATGCGAAAAAGTAAAACAAGAAATAGAGTGGATATTTTATAGATAGTTGTTTAAAAAATAAAGTTGTTAGAGTAGTTAGAAAGGGGATAGAATTATAACTCTCAAGATAGTAGTGGTAAAAGAAGTTGTGAATGTAATTAGCATATATGCACGTTAAGTAGGATTAGATGAAGAAACCAAATCAAGATTGTAAGATGACTTAGATGAGGTATTATAAAATATTTCACCAAATGAAATAATTTTAATAGGAGGCGATCTAAATGGATATATCAGAATGAAAAATGAGGAATATGAGAGGGTATACGGGGGTATGGGTTTCAAACAAGACATAAAGAAGGAAAAACTATATTGGATTTTGCAATACCATACAACCTTATACTAGCTAATAATTTTTTAAGAAAAAAAAAATACTTGGTTGCATTCAAAAGTGGAAATAATAAATAACAAATTGACTTTTTATGGTTAGGAAAAGGGATAGAAAGATTTATAAAAATTATAAAGTCATCCCTGGGGAAAGCTTAACTATCCCACATAGGTTAATAATATTGGATATATGTCTTAATCATACTATTAATAAAAGGAAAATATACACGACTCCTAAAATTAAGTGGTGAAAGTTAAAATATGAAAAGCAAAACATATTTAAGGAGAAGGTGAAATATACAGTAACTCTAATATAACATGGGATAAGATGGTATCAAAAAAAAAATAGTAACAAGAGTGTACTTAGTGAGTTAAAGGGGTATGCACCACCAAGTAAGGAATCTAGGTGGTAGAATGCATGGGTGTTGCCACCAAGAGGTCTAGGGATCAAATCCTGGCAAAAGCCAGTATGTCCACCCTCCCCACGCGCTAGCCACAACATCCGGGCTAGTAGCCCCCGTGATTTACCTCCTTCATGTTGGCCCTGGGACGGGTTGGCGGGGGCGCTGGGGGCGAGTGAATCGCCTTTGTGCCACCTAGGTAGTGGAATGAGAAAGTACAAGAGAAAGTAAAGGAAACTTTAAAAAAATATACAATAGCCAGGAAAAAGACTAAGAAAGAAGTGAATGAAGTAAAAAAAAAAAATAAAACTTTTGAATAATTATATAGAAACTTGGATACAAAAGAAGGGGAAAGAGACATTTATAGAATAGCTAAAGTGAGAGAGAGAAAAATAAGAGATTTAGTTAAATAAGATATATTAAAGATGAATACAATAAGGTAGTAATAAATGATAGAGAAATAAAAGAGTGGTGGGAGATATATTTTTATCAACTTTTTAATGAAGGTTTAGGTGACTAACTTAACTTAGGCAATTTAAGTAGGTCAAATAAGCATAGAAATTTAAATTTTTATTGTAGAATTCAAACTTTTGAAGTAAAATAAGCTTTGAAAGGAATGCAAAATGGAAAAGTCATGGGATCAGATGATATCCCAATGGAGGTATAGAAATGCTTAGGGAAACAAGGTATTGAATGATTTACAAAATTATTTAATATAATATTGAAAACGAAAAAAATATCTAATCAATAGAGGATAAGTACTCTACTTCCCTTATATAAGAATAAAGGAGACGTATAAAATTGTACAAACTATAGGAGTATTAAATTAATGAGTTATACCATGAAACTTTGTGAAAAAGTAATAGAAAAAAAATTAAGGAAGGAGATCACAGTGATTGAAAATCAATTTGGTTTCATCCCTAGAAGGTTGACAATAGAAGCTATACATCTTCTCAGAAAACTAATTAAAAAGTATTAGGAACAAGAATAAGATCAACACATTGTATTCATTGACTTAGAAAAACTTATGATAAGGTCCCAAAAGAAATTATATGAAAAATTCTAAAAATAGAGGTATTAGTGTATCATATATTAAACTAATTAAGGATATATATGAGGATGTAATGACCAAGTGATGATTCAGGCGGATTAACTAAATTATTTCTAATAAAGATAGGATTACATCAAGGATCAACTCTATGTCTCTATCTTTTACATTAATCATGGACGAACTCGTTGGACAGTACCATAGTGCATGTTATTTTAAGATTATTTATTTTAATAGATGAAGTTGTGAAGGAGTAAATGCTAAACTATAATTTTAGTGGAAAATCCTAGAAATGAAAAATTTTATGCTTAGTAGAGTAAAGAAATAATATATAAAATTTAAGTTTGTTTGGGTTATAAGGTTGCAAACATAGTCCCACATCGAAAACACATGAGAATGATCATGGGCTTATAAGGGAAAGATATCTCTATTGGTTTGACACCTTTTAGGTAAACCCCAAGAGCTAAACCATAAGAGCTTAGGCTCAAAGTGGACAATATCATACTATTGTGGAGATATTTAAATTTTTTTTATCTTAACAATTAATATCAGAGCTTAGACTACTAGACAGTCTAACCGTCGATTGTGCACAAGAGCTATAGTCTAATCAAGTCATATGAGTGGAATATTGACCTCAAACAAAGAAAGTGGGGCTCCTATGTCCAGATCAAGAGGACCAGATACCAAGTAGAAAGTCCTAGTTATAGTAGACAAGGAAGACCTAGTAGGTCAGGTGGACAAAGGGGCAGGAAGTCCTAGTAGGTAGGTTGGACCGAGGGGTAGGAAGACCTAGTGAGTCAAGGATTGGACATCAAACAGATAAACTTTTCATTTGAGGGGGCCTTATGGTCCTTTGTTTGAGGGGGGATTGTTGGGGTTGTAAGGATATAAACATAGTCCCACATCGAAAACACATGAGGAAGATCATCGGCTCATAAATGAATGATATGCTTATTGGTATGAGACCTTTAGATAGAGCCCAAAAGCAAAACCATGAGTGTAACGCCCGCCCTTATATCTACTCTCGGGGCGGGGTTACGTACAATCAATCATATAATTTTAACATAAAATAAAAAGCAAAAGTGCAAGGACTAAGTACTGAGCATGCTTGTTTAAAACTATCAAGTGATATTTACAAGTGCTAAACATACTAGTCAGTGCATGCCAATCAGATATCATGCTTTAATGATTAGAACATGGTAGGTGCATAGCAAGTTCAGTAACACATAAATCATGATAGTGAGGTTATACATTCCATTGCAAGGCGTCATGAATTCACATCCTAGAACATCATTTAGAAGCATAGTCATAGGTTTCCATGCATAATAATAGTTCATAAGATTGAGTCTAATGGAAGTCTAGAACATCATGTGAAATATCATAAAGAGTTATCCTATAACATGATAGGTTCACAAGTAGTTCAACTCACAACATAATCAAACATAATCGAGTATAAGAGTAATCCAAGTGTAATCACTAACATTCAAGAGTACCAACCCTAATCACTAACATTCATTACCAAGGAAACATCAACATAAGCATAGTAAAATAGATATAAGAATCTTTCTTTCCCGAGCCACCACCCCACACATCTTCAGCCCTCCTGCCTCTTCCTTTAGTTTAAGTGTCCCTTACCCTTATCTGCAGCATAAGACAACACATAAACTAGTAAGCACAAATGCTTAGTAAGGATCCTGTCCTACTCGCAAAATCCATACGGAAGAATACAACATGTACACATAATGAATCATAAGCATGAGTTTATCATAGCATATTAAACATCAAAGTTTCTAAGCAAGCAGTATAAAGTATCTTAAGCATACCCTTCACATATAATAAATGTTTTCAAAACAATTCCATAAAGGTATTACTTAAAAATACTTTAACATCATATAGGGGCCCAGTTGTGTACCACATCAAGCGCGTTCCCTAATGAATTGGGGTAGCGAGCCACCAACCCCTTTAGAGCAGGACCCTTCCGTCCTACCGGAGCCATGACCTTCAGTTAACATGTACCCCGGATTTGTTTAACGACCCCCTTCCGAGTCGGGTACACAACTTTCAAAGTAAAATACTTATCATGCTTTTACATATATGCTAAAGAGTACTCCAAATCCACTCTCAAGGGACACACCACTCTTCAAGGGTGCTCATGATCCCATAGGGACACACCACACAACATAAGGGGTGCTCTTGATCCCATACTTAGTGGAGTATCCTTTCAAGCATATTAACATACACATCACATGCAATTCATAAGGGTGCCCCATGGGCTATAAGACATGCTCATACATACATCATATTTCAACCACTTAAACATACTTTATATATGACAAGATTGGTCACATAAATCATATTCATATCATAGGAAGTGGTAGCATGCTTCATGGGTTAATTTAATTATTCCCAACCCTAATGTTTCATGCATGGACGAAAGTTACATGCTAGGGAAAGTTAAGTTTTCCAATCAAGCATTCCATTTAAACATCACATGCATATACATATCATCTTACTAAACATAAGCATATCTCATAGGGTAGTTTAACCTTCACAAATCCTAACATTTTCATGTTGGCCGAATGGTGTAGGGTAGGGAAAAGTTGGGTTTTTGAAACCAAACATTTTTACAAACACCATGTATACACTATCATGCAATACACTAAGCATCGGATACATCATAGAGTAATTCAACCCTCACTAACCCTAGGGTTTTGTTTATGGCCGAAACATGTAGGGTGTTCAACCCTAGTTTTTGTCATCACAATATGAAGGGAAAACAACATATATATATATACCCTAAGTCCCAAGGGGTCTCCTCATGCATCAAGGAGTAGCCAAGGCCTCCCCCTTGGGGATGGCCGAAACATGCACAAGGGACAACTCCCATTTTCGAAAAAAAAGAAAGAAGAAGGAATCATGCAACAACAATTACACTGCAGGCGAGGGGATACTTACATCCTTTCGCTTGAAATTCACCTTCTCTAAATCCTTAGGGTACCCTTGGTTGAAGGAGGGGTGAGAGTTCCCCTTGCTAGAACTTCTCTAGGACCCTTGGCCCTAGTAGAGGGCAAGATCCTTGGGTGGGGTCTTCTTCCTTCCAATTCCCTAGGGTTAGAACCCTAGGGTGTATTTTCGAAAAAATGAAAAGGAGAAGACGACTTCTAGGTTTCGGTGGGGAGAGTGGGGAAGAAGAAGAATGAAAGTTCTTTCTCCCTCTCCCTCCCTTCTCTCTTATTTATACTATTCTCATGGAGGGACATGTCTCTTTACTTCCCTAGCTTTAACTAGCACGTTTCTTATTCTCTCAACACGAAACACTCTTGGTGCATTGGTTAAGACATGGTTAGTGTAACTAGGATGTCCAAGGTTTGATCCTTGCTTCCTCCTTTCTACACTTTCTTTTTATCATATTTTTGCACTAATCCACATCAAAGCCCATTAAGCCAAGCCCATCATGACATTTCATAATAATGTTTCATGAATTCATAACATTACATATGGGAAAAATTAGGGTGTTACAATCCCCCGTACCTTATAAAATGTTCGTCCCGAACTTAAAACAGTTCCGGATACTTTAATCGCATTGCCTCCTCTCGTTCCCAGGTGGCTTCTTCGAATTGCTCGTTCCGCCACAGAACCTTTACTAAGGGCACTTCCTTGTTCCTTAGCTTTTTTACTTCCCGATCTAGGATCTGAATAGGTCGGCGTTCGGAACTTAGGTTCTCTTGGTCTTGTACTGGTTGGGGCTCTATCATTTGATTCACATCAGAGGTACATTTCCTGAGCATTGATACATGGAAGACATTGTGGATAGCCGACATTTCTGGCGGTAGCTCCAGTTCGTAGGCCACTTTGCCTACCCATCTCAGGATCTGGTACGGTCCCACATATCGCGGACTCAGCTTCCCTCTCTTCCCGAATCTCATCACCCCTTTCATAGGGGCCACTTTAAGGAATACTGAATCCCCAACATCAAACTCTAGTGGTCTGCGTCGCTTATCAGCGTAGTTTTTCTGCCGACTCTGAGCAGTCTCTATCCTCTGGCGGATATTCTTTATAGCCTGAGTGGTTTTATCTATAATATCAGTCTGGAGTCCCATCTCCTTCTTTTCACCACTCTCAAGCCAGCATATAGGAGATCTGCATTTCCTTCCGTATAGTGCTTCGTACGGTGCCATCCCGATAGTAGTCTGATAACTGTTGTTATAAGCAAACTCTGCCAGGCTCAGGTATCGACACCAGCTTCCCTTGAAGTCCAAGGCACAAGCTCGTAACATGTCCTCTAATATCTGATTCACTCTTTCAGTCTGCCCGTCAGTCTGGGGATGAAAGGTCGTACTGAATTTCAGCTTCGTGCCAAGAGCCTTCTGCACGTGTCTCCAAAAATCTGAAGTAAATCGACTATCCCGATCAGAGATAATGGTCTTGGGAACCCCGTGTAGTCGGACAATTTCCTTGACGTACAGTTGAGCCAACTGCTCTACTGAGTAGGTCATCCTGATAGCCAGAAAATGGGCAGACTTGGTTAGCCTGTCCACAATAACCCATATACCATCATATCCGTTCGTTGTTCTAGGCAACCCTGAGATGAAATCCATAGAGATGTCTTCCCATTTCCACTCGGGGATCGGCAGAGGTTGCAGAACTCCTCCAGGCCTCTGGTGTTCTGCTTTGACCCTCTGGCAGGTCAAACACATACTGATATAGTGGGCTACATCTCGCTTCATACCGAACCACCAAAACTTGCTCTTCAGATCTTGATACATCTTGGTAGACCCAGGATGCATCGCATAAGGCGTTCCGTGAGCTTCCTCGAGGATTCTTGTCCGTAAGTCGAAGTCATCGGGAACACATAATCGATCCCGAAGATATAAGACTCCGCTATCTGAAATCCGAAATCCATCGTCCTTGCCTTCGAGAACCTCTTGCCTGATCCTCTGAAGGCTCGGATCATGATTCTGCTTTTCCAGAATATCGTCGAATAATGTCGGCGCAATCATCAGGGTGGATAACTGTCCTGATATGATTTCAATCCGGTAATTCATAATTTCTTCCCCTAGGGGTTGTGACAAAGCTGATAAAGACATCAAAGCAGCACATGATTTCCTACTGAGTGCATCGGCTACCTTGTTGGCTTTCCTCGGATGGTACAGGATCTCACAGTCATAATCCTTGACCAATTCAAGCCATCTGCGCTGTCTCATATTCAGATCTTTCTGGGTGAAGAAATATCGCAGACTCTGGTGATCTGTATAAACTTTACACTGAGTTCCATATAGATAGTGCCTCCATATTTTCAGCGCAAAGACCACCGCTGCTAGTTCTAAGTCGTGGGTAGGATAATTCCTTTCATGTTCCTTGAGTTGCCTAGAGGCATAGGCAATCACCTTCCCATTCTGCATAAGCACAACTCCGAGTCCCAGTTTGGATGCGTCGCTGTACATATCGAAACCCGTATCGGTTTCTGGAAGAGTCAATATCGGAGCGCTAGTCAGCCTCCTTTTCAGTTCAGTAAAACTCTTCTCACATTGATCGGTCCATACATATTTCTTGTCTTTCTTAGTAAGAGCTGTCATAGGGGCTGCAATCCGAGAGAAGTCCTCTACGAATTTTCTGTAATAGCCTGCTAGCCCGAGGAAACTTCTGATTTCACTGGCATTCTTGGGTCTGGTCCAGTTACTCACAGCTTCGATTTTAATTGGGTCAACCATTACTCCTTCCTTGGAGATAACATGTCCCAAGAATGATACTTGATCGAGCCAGAACTCGCATTTGGAAAATTTAGCATACAGTTGTTCCTTCTGAAGAATCTGTAGTACTATACTCAGGTGTTCAGCATGTTCTTCGGGAGTTCTCGAATATATAAGGATATCGTCGATAAAGACGATCACAAATCTGTTGAGGAATGCCGAGAATACCCGATTCATTAAGTCCATAAACATAGCTGGAGCATTGGTAACTCCAAATGGCATAACTACGAACTCATAATGTTCGTATCTAGTTCGGAAAGCCATCTTCGGTATATCCTCCTTTTTCACCCTGACTTGGTGATAACCAGATCTCAGGTCAATTTTAGAGAAAATCGTGGCTCCCTTCAGTTGATCGAACAGGTCATCTATCCTGGGTAGAGGGTACTAACATCGTGCATACTGATTAGGTTTGAACTTCAGCAATTACTTACTATAATGTTCTTACCTGTTCTTGATAGTCACGTTGTTCAGTGCCCGATAGTCGATACACATTCGCATCGACCCATCCTTCTTTTTCACGAACAGTACGGGAGCTCCCCAGGGAGAATAACTAGGGCGGATGAGTCCCTTGTCAAGCAGCTCCTGTAACTGTCCCTGTAATTCTTTTAATTCCCGTCCGCGCCATACGGTACGGTGCTTTAGAAATGGGGTTAGTACCAGGAATCAATTCAATTGCAAATTCTATATCTCTTTCAGGTGCTAACCCTGGTAAGTCATCGGGAAATACCTCTGGGTAATTGCATACGACTTTGACGTCTTCTAGCTTCGGGCCCTCTGTAGGACTGGTATCAACCACATGAGCTAGAAACCCAGAGCATCCATTTTCTAACATCTTCCTTGCTTTCAGAGCCGATAAGAATTTTGCTTGTCCTCTTCTTCGGCTCTCCGATAAATTCAAAATAGAATTCCCGCCTCAGGTCGGAAGATAACTTTTCGTTTACGGCACTCGATAGAGGTGCCGTATTTGTTCGAGAAATCCATGCCCAATATCACATCATAATCTGGCATATCAAGCACTATCAGGTCGCAGAAGAGTTCCCTATCTGCGATTCTGATCAGTGCGGCACGTAGCATTTGGGTAGAGGGCATCACCTCACCCGAGGGCAGTGTTGTCAGAAATTTGCAGTCTAAATCTTGCAGTGACATATCATTTCTTTTGGCATATTGCATAGAGATAAACGAATGTGTTGCCCCAGTGTCAAATAAAGCAGTAGCATACTGACTGTAAATAAATATCTGACCTATGACAACGGTGGAGGCAGTCGCCACGTCTTCCTTCGTAAGAGAGAAAACCCTGGCGTTTGTCGTGGCAGGCGGGGCCTCTAATCTCCCCTGGCATATATGAGT
>JAGFNQ010000151.1:248089-286414 GCA_024364735.1 Boesenbergia rotunda | reverse complement strand
CAATCAATCATATAATTTTAACATAAAATAAAAAGCAAAAGTGCAAGGACTAAGTACTGAGCATGCTTGTTTAAAAACTATCAAGTGATATTTACAAGTGCTAAGCATACTAGTCAGTGCATGCCAATCAGATATCATGCTTTAATGATTAGAACATGGTAGGTGCATAGCAAGTTCAGTAACACATAAATCATGATAGTGAGGTTATACATTCCATTGCAAGGCATCATGAATTCACATCCTAGAACATCATTTAGAAGCATAGTCATAGGTTTCCATGCATAATAACAGTTCATAAGATTTAGTCTAAAGGAAGTCTAGAACATCATGTGAAATATCTTAATCAAGAGTTATCCTATAACATGATAGGTTCACAAGTAGTTCAACTCACAACATAATTAAACATAATCGAGTATAAGAGTAATCCAAGTGTAATCACTAACATTCAAGAGTACCAACCCTAATCACTAACATTTATTATCAAGGAAACATCAACATAAGCATAGTAAAGTAGATATAAGAATCTTTCTTTCCCGAGCCACCACCCCACACATCTTCAGCCCTCCTGCCTCTTCCTTTAGTTTAAGTGTCCCTTACCCTTATCTGCAGCATAAGACAACACATAAACTAGTAACCACAAATGCTTAGTAAGGATCCTGTCCTACTCGCAAAATCCATACGGAAGAATACAACATGTACACATAATGAATCATAAGCATGAGTTTATCATAGCATACTAAACATCAAAGTTTCTAAGCAAGCAGTATAAAGTATCTTAAGCATACCCTTCACATATAATAAATATTTTCAAAACAATTCCATAAAGGTATTACTTAAAAATACTTGAACATCATATAGGGGCCCAGTTGTGTACCACATCAAGCGCGTTCCCTAATGAATTGGGGTAGCGAGCCACTAACCCATTAGAGCAGGACCCTTCCGTCCTACCGGAGCCATGACCTTCAGTTAACATGTACCCCGGATTTGTTTAACGACCCCCTTCCGAGTCAGGTATACAACTTTCAAAGTAAAATACTTATCATGCTTTTACATATATGCTAAGGAGTACTCCAAATCCACTCTCAAGGGACACACCACTCTTCAAGGGTGCTCATGATCCCATAGGGACACACCACACAACATAAGGGGTGCTCTTGATCCCATACTTAGTGGAGTATCCTTTCAAGCATATTAACATACACATCACATGCAATTCATAATGGTGCCCCATGGGCTATAAGACATGCTCATACATACATCATATTTCAACCACTTAAACATACTTTATATATGACAAGATTGGTCACATAAATCATATTCATATCATAGGAAGTGGTAGCATGCTTCATGGGTTAATTTAATTATTCCCAACCCTAAAACTAGGGTTGGCCGAAAGTCATAGGGTAGGGGTAGGTTAGGTTTTTGACATCAAACATCCCATACAAGCATCACATATATATACATCATGTATCATACTAAGCATAGCATACATCATGGGGTAATCAACCTTCACAACCCTAATGTTTCATGCATGACCAAAAGTTACATGCTAGGGAAAGTTATTGAAATCAAACATTCACACAAACGCCTCACATACATATCATGCAACATATTAAGCATAGAATACATCATAGGATAATCATGCAACCCTAAACCCTAATTCTTCATGCCTTGGCCGAAAGTGTAGGGTAGGGAAAAGTTGGGTTTTTGAAACCAAACATTTATACAAACACCATGTATACACTATCATGCAATACACTAAGCATATCTCATAGGGTAGTTTAACCCTAGTTTTTGTCATCACAACATGAAAGGAAAACAACATATATATACCCTAAGTCCCAAGGGGTCTCCTCATGCATCAAGGAGTAGCCAAGACCTCCCCCTTGGGGGTGGCCGAAACATGCACAAGGGACAACTCCCATTTTCGAAAAAGAAAGAAAGAAGAAGGAATCATGCAACAACAATTACACTGCAGGCGAGGGGATACTTACATCCTTTCGCTTGAAATTCACCTTCTCTAAATCCTTAGGGTGAGAGTTCCCCTTGCTAGAACTTCTCTAGGACCCTTGGCCCTAGTAGAGGGCAAGATCCTTGGATGGGGTCTTCTTCCTTCCAATTCCCTAGGGTTAGAACCCTAGGGTGTATTTTCGAAAAAATGAAAAGGAGAAGGGGGCTTCTAGGTTTTGGTGGGGAGAGTGGTGAAGAAGAAGAATGAAAGTTCTTTCTCCCTCTCCCTCCCTCCTCTCTTATTTATACTATTCTCATGAAGGGACATGTCTCTTCACTTTCCTAGCTTTAACTAGCACGTTTCTTATTCTCTTAACACGAAACACTCTTGGTGCATTGGTTAAGACATGGTTAGTGTAACTAGGAGGTCCAAGTTCGATCCTTGCTTCCTCCTTTCTACACTTTCTTTTTATCACATTTTGCACTAATCCACATCAAAGCCCATTAAGCCAAGCCCATCATGACATTTCAAAATAATGTTTCATGAATTCATAACATTACATATGGGAATAATTGGGGTGTTACAATCCCCCGTACCTTATAAAAAGTTCGTCCCGAACTTAAAACAGTTCCGGATACTTTAATCGCATTGCCTCCTCTCGTTCCCAGGTGGCTTCTTCGAATTGCTCATTCCGCCACAGAACCTGTACTAAGGGCACTTCCTTGTTCCTTAGCTTTTTGACTTCCCGATCTAGGATCTGAATAGGTCGGCGTTCGGAACTTAGGTTCTCTTGGTCTTGTACTGGTTGGGGCTCTATCATTTGATTCACATCAGAGGTACATTTCCTGATCATTGATACATGGAAGACATTGTGGATAGCCGACATTTCTGGCGGTAGCTCCAGTTCGTAGGCCACTTTGCCTACCCGTCTCAGGATCTGGTACGGTCCCACATATCTCGGACTCAGCTTCCCTCTCTTCCCAAATCTCATCACCCCTTTCATAGGGGCCACTTTAAGGAATACTGAATCCCCAACATCAAACTCTAATGGTATGCGTCGCTTATCAGCGTAGCTTTTCTGCCGACTCTGAGCAGTCTCTATCCTCTGGCAGATATTCCTTATAGCCTGAGTGGTTTCATCTATAATATCAGTCTGGAGTCCCATCTCCTTCTTTTCACCACTCTCAAGCCAGCATATAGAGATCTGCATTTCCTTCCGTATAGTGCTTCGTACGGTGCCATCCCGATAGTAGCCTGATAACTGTTGTTATAAGCAAACTCTGCCAGGCTCAGGTATCGACACCAGCTTCCCTTGAAGTCCAAGGCACAAGCTCGTAACATGTCCTCTAATATCTGATTCACTCTTTCAGTCTGCCCGTCAGTCTGGGGGTGAAAGGCCGTACTGAATTTCAGCTTCGTGCCGAGACCCTTCTGTACGTGTCCCTAAAAATCTGAAGTAAATCGACCATCCCTATTAGAGATAATGGTCTTGGGAACCCTGTGCAGTCGGATAATTTCCTTGACGTACAGTTGAGCCAGCTGCTCCACTTAGTAGGTCATCCTGATAGCCAGAAAATGGGCAGACTTGGTGAGTCTGTCCACAATAACCCATATACCATCATATCCATTCGTCGTTCTAGGCAGCCCAGAGATGAAATCCATAGAGATGTCTTCCCATTTCCACTCGGGAATCGGCAGAGGTTGCAGAACTCCTCCAGGCCTCTGGTGTTCTGCTTTGACCCTCTGGCAGGTCAAACACATACTGATATAGTGGGCTACATCTCGCTTCATACCGGACCACCAAAACTTGTTCTTCAGATCTTGATACATCTTGGTAGACCCAGGATGCATCACATAAGGTGTTCTGTGAGCTTCCTCGAGGATTCTTGTCCGTAAGTCGGAGTCGTCGGGAACACATAATCGATCCCGAAGATATAAAACCCCGCTGTCCGGAATCCGAAATCCATCGTCCTTGCCTTCGAGAACCTCTTGCTTGATTCTCTGAAGACTCGGATCATGATTCTGCTTTTCCAGAATATCGTCGAATAATGTCAACGTAATCATCAGGGTGGAAAGCTGTCCTGATATGATTTCAATCCCGTAATTCATAATTTCTTCCCCTAAGGGTTGTGACAAAGCTGATAAAGACATCAAAGCAACACATGATTTTCTACTGAGAGCATTGGCTACCTTGTTGGCTTTTCCCGGATGGTACAGGATCTCACAATCATAATCCTTGACCAATTTGAGCCATCTGCGCTGTCTCATATTCAGATCTTTCTGGGTGAAGAAATATCGCAGACTCTGGTGATCTGTATAAACTTTACATTGAGTTTCATATAGATAGTGCCTCCATATTTTCAGCGCAAAGACCACCGCTGCTAACTCTAAGTCATGGGTAGGGTAGTTTCTTTCATGTTCCTTCAGCTGCCTAGAGGCATAGGCAATTACCTTCCCATTTTGCATAAGCACAGCTCCGAGTCCCAGTTTGGATGCGTCGCTGTACATATCGAAACCCATATCGCCTTCTGGAAGAGTCAATATCGGAACGCTAGTCAGCCTCCTTTTCAGTTCAGTAAAGCTCTTCTCACATTCATCGGTCCATATATATTTCTTGTCTTTCTTTGTAAGAGCTGTCATCGGGGCTGCAATCCGAGAGAAGTCCTCTACGAATTTTCTGTAATAGCCTGCTAGCCCGAGGAAACTTTCGATTTCGTTGGCATTCTTGGGTCTGGTCCAGTTACTCACAGCTTCGATTTTAATCGGGTCCACCATTACTCCTTCCTTGGAGATAACATGTCCCAAGAATGATACTTGATCGAGCCAGAACTCGCATTTGGAAAATTTAGCATACAGTTGTTCCTTCTGAAGAATCTGTAGTACTATACTCAGGTGTTCAGCATGTTCTTCAGGAGCTCTCGAATATATAAGGATATCGTCGATAAAGACGATCACAAATCTGTCGAGGAATGCCGAGAATACCCGATTCATTAAGTCCATAAACATAGCTGGAGCATTGGTAACTCCAAATGGCATAACTAAGAACTCATAATGTCGGTATCTGGTTCGAAAAGTCGTCTTTGGTATATCCTCCTATTTCACCCTGACTTGGTGATAACCAGATCTCAGGTCAATCTTAGAGAAAACCGTGGCTCCCTTTAGTTGATCGAACAGGTCATCTATCCTGGGTAGAGGGTACCTAACATCGTGCATACATGATTTAGGTTTGAACTTCAGCAAATTACTTTACTATAATGTTCTTACCTGTTCTTGATAGTCACGTTGTTCAGCGCCCGATACTCGATACACATTCGCATCGACCCATCCTTCTTTTTCACGAACAGTACGGGAGCTCCCCAGGGAGAATGACTAGGGCGGATGAGTCCCTTGTCAAGCAGCTCCTGTAACTGTCCCTGTAATTCTTTTAATTCTGTCGGCGCCATACGGTACGGTGCTTTAGAAATGGGGTTAGTACTAGGAATCAATTCAATTGCAAATTCTATAGTCTCATCCTTTCTTTTCTAAGCACATTCATGACATAGAATAATGTCATGACTAACGATTTCCTTAATTAAGTATGTATGTGACTTAAGTTATCAAGTCTCATTAATTGAATTAGGAACCGGATTTCCTAATTCCATTTCATACTTAATTAAAGGAATTGTTTTGGAAAACAATTTCCTAAATTGTCATAATTAATTTCGGAAATAATATGTTCAAGACTTTGATTTCTCTAAATCAAATCTTATTAAATTAAGAGATAAATCCCTTAATTCAACTACATATTATTTTCATGAAAATCTCATTTAAGAAACTCTATAGAAAACCATTTTCCTAATTAATTTTGGAGACAACAATATGTAAGAGCATCACCTCTTAAAACATATTTTATTCATGGATTTAATTAATTACAACAAATTGTTTTCCAAGGGTGGCTCCCCGAGGCTCAGATACCCAAAGAAAAGTAATGTGTTGTAAATCCAATTGGATGACTCCCCGAGGCTCAATCCAAATCAAACATGACAATTTCAATTAAAAATTGGGAAATTAAATTACAACAACTAACTTTAAATTGGACGGCTCCCCGAGGCTCAATCCAAAATAAAGAATTTTGTTGTCAATTTAAAAACCAATTCAAATTTAATTGTCAATTAACTGTCCATGAATTTGTCTAGACTTTCTTAAAAGAAAGTGCCCAAAATTGCGAGATTTCAAAATAGGTTTTCAGAATAATTGTAAGTTTCTGGTACAAAGGAAACTTACATATTTCCAAAATTGGAAAATTTCTAAAATAGAAAAATTTTCAAAATTGGAAAGTTTCCAAAGATGGGAAGTTTTCACAATTATTATAAAATTTCAGAAATTAGAAAATTTCAAACGTTTGCGAAATTTCATGAGGATTTCCAAACTTTGAAATTCCTAAATCTAAAATTTATTATAATTTGAAAGTTTCCATAATTGAAAATTTTTCCGAAATTGAGATCATGACAAAGTTTTCCACAAAACAATTATATGATTAAGTCGAACACTAACCGACTCTGATACCACTGTTGGGACCGGGTGCATGTCGACAAGGATACGAGTTCGTAAAATTTTAAATTTTTACGTGCAGCGGAAGAATTTGCATAAAATAATTTCCCAAATTATTTTAACTTCGTATCTAGCATGCAATCTTATGGTGTGTTGACATAATCATAAAATAAAACATTGGGGAAAAAGTAAACTAATTTACTTTGTACCTCGCGTAACTCGAAGTAAGGGACGAGATCCAACCGTAGCGTCCCTTGGAAGCTTCGCCTCTATTCGCGTCCACGCCGAGTTCTCTTCGGGATGACTTCGCAAAGTCACGTGTTTTGTGCCGACGAGAACTACTAGATTCTCTATAGGCACAACAATGAAGATCAAGAGAAGAAAAGGAAACTAACCAACGAAGTAACGGAATCGAATTCCGAGAGAGAGGGAGATGTGATCCGCTTCTTCTTCTTCTTGGTTGGTTTCTTCTTCTCCTTGAAGCTCACGGCAACACCTTGCCTTGGTGTAGGTTGGGCGCCGGCCCTAATGGAGCTAGGGTGGCCGCCGGCCCTAATGGAAGGGAGGGGGAAGGAGGAGAGAAGAGAAGAGAGAGAGGGAGAGCTCTATTTCGATTATCCAAATCTTAGGAATCCAAGGCTTGCCTATGGTTCCTTATATAGTTGCTTCTCCCTTGCCAAGTCTCCTCTTAACCGAATTAACGAAATTAGTTATCATAAGAAATTTATCCTGTAAATTCTCTTATGAATTATTCCGTTTAAACCAAGTTTTATTATAACTAACTTTATAATAAAACTAATTAGTTATCATAAGAAATTTATGTTGGTGCAGGAAGCACCAGATCGAACCTTGTTTTGATATTGGCAAAGGATTCAAAGTTAAGGGTTATTTGGTATCTAACAATGCTACTTGAGAGTGCAGGAACCAAGTCCTAGCGAAGGGATGCTAGGCACCTGACGATGGGCTGTCAAGAAACCAAGTGTCACGCCCCGAGACCCAGGAGCCGCTGTGCCAATAGAAAATCGGACAACACCTCCCCTGTCCGACGGACAATTTACACATACACACAGATAATATAACACAACCACGCAGATTAAAGGGCCTCAGGCCTCAGATATATGCAAAAACAACAGTTATATGATTATAACTATCGAAAAACCAAATCCGAACTCACCTGAGCTGCCAGGGGGCAGGATCAAAACCAAAATCGAACGAAGTCCAACATAGGACTCAAAAGTACAATACCATCCAATAAAACGTGCATACATGGTTAAAACATCACAACGGAAGCATAGGAATACTACAGGGTCCATATCAAAACAACGAAAAACCAACAAGAGCTCCTCTGGAGCTGGGGACTGGCGGCTCGGGATCTCCTCGCAGACATCAACCTGAAATAAACATATATGGCAACGGGGTGAGTCCATAGCTCAGCGAATACCCAACAGATATGCATAGAAGGTTATACCAACACTAAGAGTCAGCTAAATACAGTTTCATATCAACAGTAGGGGAAAACTAGTACTGAACATACTGAGGTAGATACATACCTGAATCCATTTAACCTGGAAAGAGAGTAATAAATACCAAAGGAAACCAATAGGCATATAAACACAGATAACAAGTCTCCAGTATATGCGATGTCAAACAAGTGCAGAAATCAAGTGCAGCAAACAATGCACGATGCAAAATATGCACATGGTGCAATGACATGTGTCACCCCCTAGTCCCAGTCAGGATATCGTCCACGACGTCCGCGTGGGTAGAGCTGTGACAACCTGTACCCAGTCAGGACATGGTCCACAACGTCCGCGTGGGTCGGCATGCAATAATGCAAGGATGGTGCATGCCCTAAACATATAAAGCACCCTGATGCAATGACATGTGTCACCCCTAGTCCCAGTCAGGATCGTCCACAACGTCCGCGTGGGTAGAGCTGTGACAACCTGTACCCAGTCAGGACATCGTCCACAACGTCCGCGTGGGTCAGCATGCAATAATGCAGAGATGGTGTATGCTAGATGCACATACCTCCCTCCCAAGTCCCCAGTATACTAAGTCTCAGTCTGAAATCCTATAACAGGAAATACAGGTAACCTACAAGGTATACTGACTGGAACACTACCAATCCCTCAAGATCAAATGCAGGAGACAATACCACGATCTCTAGCATACAAATGGATATGACAATACCTGAGACTGTATTGAACTAACAGCAGAATAACTCAGGGATGAACAACAAGTATCCAGAACTGGCATAATAACCAGGGATAAACAACAATATCCAGAACAGACATAATAACCAAGGATATCGTAGAATCTTACTGCTATCTATAACATTCTATGCATAAAAAAATGACAATATCAAGATAGATAAGTCAAAGGGTACCCGCCTCCAAAAGAGAAGAATCCAAATGCGAAGAGAACCACCCGCCAATACCAGCAATAAAAATCCAAATCAAGTCCCTGTATCAAGGACAGATTTAATTAGCTATTACAAAAATAGTAACTAGCTAATTAATCCCTAATCCGTTCTAGGGTAAACCTAATCCGTCCCTTTCCATTTAATTAATCATAATAAAATGGTTAGGCCTTGATTATCCCTAATTATTCATATTAGATGCCAAATAGGTTTTGGAATCCGAATTTACCGAGTTAACTCATTAGGTTTAGATTCCAAATAAAACCAAACCCGTAGGTTAATCGATTTCTCTTCTAAAAACTCACGGCAAGCACACTCAAGTTGCTGCCAAACCCAATTTCCACGCCAATCAACCCATTCTTTTTAATAAAAATATAAACTATCCCTACACATCAGATTGGGGTTAATACATATGATCAGTGTTTGAAACTAACACTTAATCCAAATTAAAGGATCCCAAAATCAACAAGTTAAACTAAACATTAACAACCCATATTGCCAAAGATGGCACATGGTCAATTCGGTTCCTGAATCACAACTTCATTAAGAAGTTTAAGTCCTTGATGGAACCCTAGCTCCACCACAAAACCTACATCAGAATTCTAGTTCGAATCATCCCAAGAATTTCCAGCAGAGGAAATCAACTCCAAATCAATTGAAGTTTCAGATCTAGCACATTCCAAAATCTAGCCTGGGAAGTTTCACATCACAGCTTTAATCCCAATCCAAATTAGAACAGAATCCAATTCTATGGTATCCACAGATCAATCACAACACAAATCTAATGCATCCTTACCTGTGCCTGGCACAGCTCTCCTCGGCAGCCAATTCTAATCGGCACAGTGAGGTGAAACTGAGAGGAAGAAATGGAATCCCGAATTCATCTTTGAGTTAGCCCTCTGCCATCATTGATGAGTACCAACTCTAAGCCACCCATTGAATATGCTGTCAGCCCAAATCTCTGGATCGCCCTCAAGCTAAGAAACGGAGCTCGGGTCAGGGAGGAAAACAAACCCAACTACCTCGGCTTGAATGATCCAAACGGAAGGAACCCTAGCTCACCTCCAGTAGGGCTCCTGCAGCGCGAAGACGTTGTCGACTTGTTGACAGATAGCAGCGGCCCCCAATTCGCCTGTAGCGAAATCCTTAGCCCGCTGCTCACGAGATGGTTTGGGGATTGGGAAATGGGAGCTTCGTTGTCAGCTAGCTCCGAGGGGCAGGTTCGCCGGAGGGGTGGAAGGCGACGAGCTGTTGGTGGCGTCGACTTCAATCGGGCGAAAGCGGCTGCAGCTAGGGCACGCGGTGAGAGAGCTGAATCAGTAATCGGGCTGTGGAGGAGTGCGGCGGACTCAATCAACCCTAACCGGCCCTTTTATATTGGTCTTTTGCATTTTAGCCCAAACAAGTTCTGCCTAATCACAAAACCACCCCTAGGGTCTAAATTCCTTATACATTACACACTTAAAATTAGTCCCAGAGCCCGGAAAAATTCTAGGAACTTTCCGAAAAAATTTCCGGAGTAGAACAAACGTGTCGGATTCAACACCAAGTCCTGGCGAAGGGTTGCTGGGCGAAAACCAAGTCCTGGCGAAGGGCTGCTAGGCGAAAACCAAGTCCTGGCGAAGGGATGCTAGGCGAAAACCAAGTCCTGGCGAAGGGCTGCTAGGCGAAAACCAAGACCTGGCGAAGGACTGCCGGGCAAAAGTCCAACTGGAGGATCCGGTTGGCATCAGGTAAACTCTCCCGAGAGGAGTAGGTGAGGACGCGTTCCCCTTGAGGGAACATTAGGCGTCGGTTCGACCTAGGGCTCCATTTTGGAGACCCAAAGTCAGAACCAAGACAGCCAAGGCTGTGTAAAATTAACTTATTAATTGCTGTTTTGGACTAACCCTGGATGCAGGACCGAAGGACTGTGTTTCTGCAGCTCAGGGAGCCTCAAAGGAGTGAGGCAGTAGCTGAGCAGGGCGCCCCTGATGTTTCGGGCGCCCCAGAGTCAACCCAAAGTCTGCAGAGCAAGTAAACGCCCCGACAGCAGCACATTTGGGGGCGCCCCGGATCTTTCGGGCGCCCCGCGCGCATCGGGCGCCCCGCGTGTCGCAGGCGCCCCCAGTGCCACGCCGACTATCAGCTACCCTCGCGAAGCCAAAGGATGAGGCTTTGACCGGTCAACCCGGGTGCCCCGCGCGCTCGGGGCGCCCCGGTCAAAGCTGATCCCGAAGATGAAGAGATCAGCCTTGACCGAAGCGATCACCGGATCGGAAGCCACGTGGGGGGCGCCCCCGTCGACCAGGGCGCCCCCAGGCCCTATATAAAGGGCCCTCGACCTCCTTCTTGAAGAATCAATCATTGCGACACTTCTGCGCTCTTCTGCTTCCGCGACACGCTCCAGAAATCTTCCAACTCGAGCTGACGACGTCCCGCTGCTCCGAAACTTCGATCTACACCGGACGTCGGTAACGAAGAGCTGTATTTAAAGTTTACTAAACTGTTCTTGTTATTATCTTTCTTGTAAACTTTTACGAACTTATAGAATTGCCCGCAGAAAACGGTCAACGACCGTGGGCCTTGGAGTAGGAGTCGACACAGGCTCCGAACCAAGTAAAACGACCGTGTTAGCATTGTTGTTGTGTCTTATTTCCGCTGCGCACCCGCTCTTTTTAAATCCGAACGATTTGCGACATTCACCCCCCCTCTCTCGCATTTCTCGATCCAACAAGTGGTATCAGAGCGGGGAATTCAAACTTGGTGCAATCACCAGTTTGAAAGTTTTTTCGGATTTACGAATTTTTTAATTTTATTTCTTTTCTTTTTGTTAATCAACGCAACTCAATCTCGTTCGCTTTTTATTTTATATAAATAATATCTGTAGGTGGATTTAAAATATCCACCTTTTTCAATTTTGAATTTTCATCTTTGCACCATAAGTCTGAATTAATAAAACGAACAATTCTTAAAAATTTATCATAAATTTTTTTTTATTTTAATATTATTTCTCGAAATTCGTGCCACTTTAATTCGAGCAATCTTTTAACTCTTATTTTTCACCATTAATCAGAATATTCATTTCCCAAAAATTTTGTCTCAAATTTTTTTTATTATTTTATTATTATTCTACCTCGAAATTCGTGCAATTTTTTTGGGCAAATTTTTTTTCTTCTTCTCCCGCACTACTAATCCAAGACCAAGTCTTGGTACATTCTGTTAGTTCTTTTGTGTGCAAGAGGTTATTTTATGGCCAACCAAGAGTGGAACAGTGCCCGTCCACCGCTATTCTCCGGCGAGAACTTCAGCTTTTGGAGAAGACAAATGGAGTCCCTTCTGAAGACCCATATGGACATATGGATGATCATTCAAACAGGGTTCCACCTCCCTACAGAAGATGGACTATCAATTGCATGGGACAAACTGGATGAACCAACCCTCAACCAAATTGAGACTGATGCAAGAGCAACTGCAATTCTTCAATGCGGTCTAACCAACGAACAACTCAAGCTAGTCGGTTCATTTGGATGTGCTAGAGAAATGTGGGAGAAATTGATCAATCTTCATCAAGAAATCTCAGATGAAGAAGAAGATCAGGTAAGTTATCTCGCACTCTCGCTCCAAGCACAGATAGCCGAGTCAGAGTCTGAACCTGAACCCAGAGTCGAAATCGAACCAGCAGAATCAGACAACGAACTGACTGAGATGGTAACCAATTTCAAATTCTTTTCTAAATTAGAATTAAATAATCAAGCTGATACTGCAATGGTCGAGGAAGGTATAACTTTTGCAGGGAAAACTCCAAGAGAACCACCAAAGAAGAAGCTTCAACCGGTACCCAAGTCCGACTCAGACACGGAATCAGAAGATGAATTTAGATCCGAGACAGCAACAATTAAGGGGGAGATTCCTAATAAGGAATCAAAAGGTAAAATTACAAATTTGAATTTTAAAAATCATATAATTTGTTACATATGCAGGGAGAGAGGGCACTACCAAACTAAGTGTCCTACTCGAAAGATTCAAACGATACCACCGACGGCGACAAAGGAACGAGCTCCAAAAGCACGAAAGAACAAGAGTCGCATCCAATGCTTCAAGTGTTAGGAGGTTAGGCATTACAAAGAAGAATGCACAGATAAACGTTACAAAGATCCAGGGCAACCAACCAAAATGGGTAACTGTAATTTACATCCAAATCCACTCTTTACCTTGAATACTGATAGATTAATTAATCTCCCTTGGTCAAATTTAGATATGGATGCATGCTTAGATAACTTAATGAAATCATGTATATTAGCAAAGTCAAAATTCAAAATGTTAAGACAAGAAAATGAGACTTTGAAAATTAAAATTGATATACAAGAAAAACTGATTAATAATTTTGCAAACTTAGAAAATCCAGAAATTTCTCCTCACTATGACATTATCTGAATTTTTGTTTTGGCTATTCATAGGACTAGATAGCTTAAGGACTTAACCAATTACTTGAAATTTGAAAACATAGTATTGGGAGGAGGTGAGATGATAGTACGTTGGGGAAACCAACTCTAATAAGATCAAGTCTACTTGGTCTCTTTAGACTGGTGAAACCAGCCGAAGCTACCGATCCAAGACCCAAGCTAGTTAGACCAGAAAATGACCTAATTTAATTTGAAAATGAAATTTCATTAAAAGGCTTTGTCTAGGAAAGGGTGGATGATCCCATAAGGCTACGGCCAAAGAAGGCCTAGTGCCTCGCCAAGACCTGGAAGCCAATTTCTGAAATTCAAATTCAAATTATCTTTTGTCAAATTCGAATCTAACACAAATTTCAAATAATTATAGATTCTAATCTGTTTTCAAAATTTCTATTTTTCAAACTTATTCTGTTTCAAAAATCACTTAATCAGTGTTCAAAATTTCTGCTTTCTACACTTATTTTTTAATCTGTTTTCAAAATTAAATAACTTTTTTTAAAATAAATGAAAATTCCTTTTCAAAATTAATTTTTACCTTCAAACCTGTCTCACAAGAACTTTTAAGGCTAACTGTTTGAAAACCCTAGATTGGGTGAGACAGGAAAATTAAGTTCAAATTAAAATTTCTTTTATGTTGTGTTTTAATTCAGAGGATAATTCCAACATAGTCAAACCATGATTAACATAGTCAAACCTTAGTCAACTGAGTCAAACATGGTCAAACCTAGTCAACACTAAGGTCTTAGATAAAGTTAGTCTATGTCGGATACAGGGGGAGTTCTTCTTAATGCTTTTTAGATTTCTCAAAATCCTTATGCTTTAAAACTTATTTTCATCTCAAAAATAAGGCTTTCAAAAGTTGATTCAAAAGCCTTCGTATATTACTATCTATTTGAAAAATTATTATCATTTCAAAATATTCTTCGAAAACTGTGTTATCATTCCAAATTGTGTTGAAAATTACTATACTCAAAATTATCTTCATTCCAGATTGAATTTTCTAAAATTATCTTCTTGAAAATTACTATACTCAAAACTATACTCTTTTGATTTTAATAAACCCTAAAAGACACAGAGGAAGGTCCATTTCATGATCCACTAGGACTCCTAGGAAGTGTCAAATTTAGGGGGAGTTTGATTCAAAAGAAGAATTTTTGAAATTTTTTTTGGTAATTATTTTAAAGTTATTAGATAATTCTTATAATTTAAATCAAACCCTAAAACTCAGAGGAAGATCACTTGTAGTCAACAAGCTTCCTAGGACTGGGTCAAGTTTAGGGGGAGATCAAATTAAAAGAATTGTTGAAAATTTTCAAAATATATGTTTTCATGCACTGCAAGTTTAAAATCCTTTTGAAAACATAAATAATTTTTTCGTTCAAAATATTATTATTATTGTGGCCTATAAAATTGCTTTTGAAATAATATTTACTTGGGTTGGCGAATTTCTAGGACACTTAGGAAAATATCCTTGTAGTCAACAAGGTTTCCTAGGATTGTGTCAGACTGGAAAATAAACCAAGTCAAGCAAAATATTGTGTCTTCAAAAGGTCATACATTTTTCAAAATGTACTAGCATATACTTTCAAAGTACTATCATTTTTTTTGAGATAGTATTTACTTGAATTGGAGAACTTTTCTAGGACACTTAGGGAAATGCCCTTGTAATCAACAAGGTTTCCTAGGATTGTGTCAGACTAGAAAAGAAACCTAGTCAAGTAAAATATTTTATTTTCAAAATGCATAATACTTTTCAAAAATTACTCATATCTTTCAAAGTCTAATATTTTTCTAAAAGTACTTATGTGTTTCAAATTATAATTTATTTCAAAAGTACATATGTCTTCAAAAATGCATAATATCTTTCAAAAAGTACTGCTATTTTTCAAAATATAATGTTTCCAAATGTACAAATATTTTTCAAGGCAAAAGTGTTCTAAGTGCATGAAGCTTTTAAAGATTTGCCTACAAATACATTTTTAAAAATGGATTTAATCTAGAAATTTAAGTTTTTTTTTTGCCTTCAAAATTATTCTAAGTATCTTTTTGCTTTCAAAATTCATAGGCTCTGATACACAAACATTCTCCTTATCACTTCCTTCAAAATATTATTCTTAATTGAACTTAAAAATGGTCTAAGGAGAAGAATTTAACATTAAGGGGGAGAGATAGGAAAGAAAAGAGGGAATCAAATTTTTCAAATTTGAATTTCAAAAACATCCGAAGTACTTAATTTTTTTCAAAATCAATTTAAGTACTTGATTTTTTATTTTTTTTTAAATACAACTTAAGTACTTAACATTTTTTTTCCAATTACTTAACTATTTCTTTCAAAAATTATTTCTAAGTCTTTCTCAAAAATTATTTCTAAGTACTTAACAATTCCTTTCAAAAATTTATTTCAAGTATTTAAATGAGTTTAGTACTTAACTATTTTTAAACCAAGTACCTGACACTTAATTTTTCAAACTTCTCAAAAGTACTTGCTTTATACTTGAAAATTATCTAAGTGTAAAAAGTTTTGAAAATATTTTTACTCTGTTTTTGAAATACTTTGTCAAAAACATGAAGCACTTAGAAAAACTCATAAATCCCTGTTAGATACCTTGTTCACCCATGCCTGTTTTTGATATATGTCAAAGGGGGAGGAAAGGTCAAAGTTAAGAGTTGTAAATACAAGTATTCAGGGTTTTAGGGGAAGTATGAAAAATAAATATTTTTTTTCAACTCTACATTTATTCTGTTCATAAATAGTTATACCTCATTGCTTAAACCTTTTGTGCTTAAACTGCTATCTTTTTCCTTAACTTTGAATTGTGTTGCCATAATCAAAGTTAAGAGTTGTAAATACAAGTATTCAGGGTTTTAGGGGAAGTATGAAAAATAAATATTTTTTTTTAACTCTACATTTATTCTGTTCATAATTAGTTATACCTCATTGCTTAAACCTTTTGTGCTTAAACTGCTATCTTTTTCCTTAACTTTGAATTGTGTTGCCATAATCAAAAAGGGGGAGATTGTTGGTGCAGGAAGCACCAGATCGAACCTTGTTTTGATATTGGCAAAGGATTCAAAGTTAAGGGGTATTTGGTATCTAACAATGCTACTTGAGAGTGCAGGAAACCAAGTCCTAGCGAAGGGATGCTAGGCACCTGACGATGGGCTGTCAAGAAACCAAGTCCTGGCGAAGGGTTGCTGGGCGAAAACCAAGTCCTGGCGAAGGGCTGCTAGGCGAAAACCAAGTCCTAGCGAAGGGCTGCTAGGCAAAAACCAAGACCTGGCGAAGGACTGCCGGGCAAAAGTCCAACTGGAGGATCCGGTTGGCATCAGGTAAACTCTCCCGAGAGGAGTAGGTGAGGACGCGTTCCCCTTGAGGGAACATTAGGCGTCGGTTCGACCTAGGGCTCCATTTTGGAGACCCAAAGTCAGAACCAAGACAGCCAAGGCTGTGTAAAATTAACTTATTAATTGCTGTTTTGGACTAACCCTGGATGCAGGACCGAAGGACTGTGTTTCTGCAGCTCAGGGAGCCTCAAAGGAGTGAGGCAGTAGCTGAGCAGGGCGCCCCGGATGTTTCGGGCGCCCCAGAGTCAACCCAAAGTCAGCAGAGCAAGTAAACGCCTCGACAGCAGCACATTTGGGGGCGCCCCGGATGTTTCGGGCGCCCCGCGCGCATCGGGCGCCCCGCGTGTCGCGGGCGCCCCCAGTGCCACGCCGACTATCAGCTGCCCTCGCGAAGCCAAAGGATGAGGCTTTGACCGGTCAACCCGGGCGCCCCGCGCGCTCGGGGCGCCCCGGTCAAAGCTGATCCCGAAGATGAAGAGATCAGCCTTGACCGAAGCGATCACCAGATCGGAAGCCACGTGGGGGGCGCCCCCGTCGACCAGGGTGCCCCCAGGCCCTATATAAAGGGCCCTCGACCTCCTTCTTGAAGAATCAATCATTGCGACACTTCTGCGCTCTTCTGCTTCCGCGACACGCTCCAGAAATCTTCCAACTCGAGCTGACGACGTCCCGCTGCTCCGAAACTTCGATCTACACCGGACGTCGGTAACGAAGAGCTGTATTTAAAGTTTACTAAACTGTTCTTGTTATTATCTTTCTTGTAAACTTTTACGAACTTATAGAATTGCCCGCAGAAAACGGTCAACGACCGTGGGCCTTGGAGTAGGAGTCGACACAGGCTCCGAACCAAGTAAAACGACCGTGTTAGCATTGTTGTTGTGTCTTATTTCCGCTGCGCACCCGCTCTTTTTAAATCCGAACGATTTGCGACATTCACCCCCCCCCCTCTCTCGCATTTCTCGATCCAACAATTTATCCTACAAATTCTCTTATGAATTTTATTATAACTAACTTTATAATAAAACTAATTAATTATCATAAGAAATTTATCCTATAAATTCTCTTATGAATTACCAAGTTTTATTATAACTAACTTTATAATAAAAATAATTAATCTCTCCTTTTATTATGGAATAAATTTTATAAGAAATTTATAAACTTTCTTATTATGGAAAAATCAATTCATAATTGATTTTATAAAATTAAAATAAACCAATTCATGGATTATTTTAACTTCCATAAAAAGAATAAATTTCTATAAATTTATTTATATAAATTTCTTTATACAAATTTATTTATCCATAATTTATAAAATAAATCGCGCTAGATTTACTTTATTAATTAAACCAAAATTAATAGGTTATCTTCCCAATAGGTGGCCGGCCAACCAAGGAGGGTTGGCACCCTCTTTGGCCGGCCCAAACCGAGCCGAACCAACGCGAATTAAACTCATTTAATTCGCCCAAAAAGCCTTCAAAAGACTTATCCATTTTTTAGCTTCCATTGCGCCTCTGATTAACTCAGATTCGACTTATTTCTCTTGATCGGAAAATCTAATTTTCAACTCGTTTTAAATCCCTCAGATTACTCATAGTGCGTGTGACTAAATAGGCTTTCGATTTATGTTGGCCGTCTATAATCAACAAATTATAGAACGATCATGAGTGGCACCTAGTAGTACATCATGACCCCCAATTAATCGAAAGATCAACGGTTTGACCTCAGAAGAAATTATTCTGAAACCCTTCAGCAGCTCTAATGAATCGTGCCACATTCCCTTCACCACCTTATACCCACTTGGTTCAGGACACGGTCTATGGTGTCAGTCCCCACTAGGCTGACTACGTCACACCTAGCCCAAGTAGTGTCTTTCTCGTCCTTTGGATTTCTAATTACTCTCATGTATTTTAGAGACTCGCACTCTAAACATGATATACTCTGGCCAGAGGTTTTTGAGTAACAATCCGACGATAGGCCTGGGTATACATCTCCTCGCAAGGAGTGGTGAATCCTTTGTAGGCTGTTCAAACATCTTCGGGCACTTTGGCTTATACCCAATCATCCTGGGTCCACACCTCCTTGGAGATGCTTGCTTAAGATGTTAAAGTATAAGTCTCCATGACCAAGACGACTTGAACACCGCAAGTTAAAGGAACATCGCACTTAAGCCGCAGTAAGAACTTCATTGACATTTCTATAGATAGATTCCATATGAAGTCTTACAGCTAGTCACTCCAATGAACTAGTTCCCATAACTAGCATCCATGTTTATCTCCGGACATCCCAATGTCACCAGCCAGTGAGAATCAGCTGATTAGAGAATAACCCATGCTAGTCTCAACAGAATTGATAGTGTCCGTATTTATCAATTCATCGACTAGGGATATTTTCAATACTTCAAATTTGCACATTTAGAGATAATCACTAGTTGTGATCCCATCACAAATTCTCTTATGCTGTGAGTTGTATTGCGGACATTCAGTAGATGAGTTTAAGATCACAATCAAATATACAAGCATGTATACTCAAATAGTGAATTATCATTTATTTAAGATAAATGTTTACAATCATAAGGCGATTGCCTTAGGACACTTCTCTCATATCACTAACATAATATTCTTCAGATAATGCTCGGTAATAAGGGCGCTGCTGAACAGCTCCTCTGCAGTCTGTGGCCTATTAACGCCGCCGGCTACATTCAGAGCTATCTCGGGCCTGAGCATCTTGAGCATTAATCTGACCCTTTCTTTCTCTGTACTGACCAGCTCCGGACATAATCGTGCCAGTCGGTTGAATTGCTTAACGGCATCGTTGACTGAGAGATTTCCCTTCCGGAATTTAGTGAACTCATCAAAATGCCTATTTGTGACTCGCATATTAAAGAATTCCTCCAGAAATTCAGACTCGAAGTCCTTCCACTTCATCTGATCCACTGACCTTCTAGCTTTTACCCGTTCCCACCACATCCTAGCGTCGCCAGTGAGGCAGAACGAGACACATTTAATTTTCTCATGCTCGAGCCAGTCTAATAATTCCACTGTGCTCTCAACTGTCTTGAGCCAGGCCTGGGCGTCCCAGGGCTCGCAGGTGCCGGAGAACTTTTCCGGCTTCAGTCTCTGCCACTGAATCAAATAGGCCTCCTGTCGGACTCCTCTGGCCGGAGTGTCCGGGGGTGCCTGTGCAGTTGGAGGCTCAGTAGGTATCACATTCTGACTTCCCTGCGGGGTTGCAGTGTTCGCCTACTGGGTCATCAGAGTATTTATGATCTGCTGCTGTTCAGTGACCTGACGCTGCAGATCTGTGATCACTTGCATCATATTAGGTGGGGGTGCTGTCTCATTACCCCGATTGCTACGTCTTCTAGCCATATCTATCATACAGGTGATAAATAAAATAACATAAGAATTAACACTACTTCACTTGTTATGCAAGTATAAATCATCTCCATATAATCATTACTGTACATGAAATAAAGTAAAGCGAGGTTAGGATCTCTTACTTGGAAGCGGCAGGATGAAGCTTGATGTGTGTGTAGTGGAGGGGAAACCTGCTCTGATACCAACTTGTAACGCCCGCCCTTATATCTACTCTCGGGGCAGGGTTACGTACAATCAATCATATAATTTTAACATAACATAAAAAGTAAAAGTGCAAGGACTAAGTACTGAGCATGCTTGTTTAAAACTATCAAGTGATATTTACAAGTGTTAAGCATACTAGTCAGTGCATGCCAATCAGATATCATGCTTTAATGATTAGAACATGGTAGGTGCATAGCAAGTTCAGTAACACATAAATCATGATAGTGAGGTTATACATTCCATTGCAAGGCATCATGAATTCACATCCTAGAACATCATTTAGAAGCATAGTCATAGGTTTCCATGCATAATAACAGTTCATAAGATTTAGTCTAAAGGGAGTCTAGAACATCATGTGAAATATCTTAATCAAGAGTTATCCTATAACATGATAGGTTCACAAGTAGTTCAACTCACAACATAATTAAACATAATCGAGTATAAGAGTAATCCAAGTGTAATCACTAACATTCAAGAGTACCAACCCTAATCACTAACATTCATTATCAAGGAAACATCAACATAAGTATAGTAAAGTAGATATAAGAATCTTTCTTTCCCGAGCCACCACCCCACACATCTTCATCCCTCCTGCCTCTTCCATTAGTTTAAGTGTCCCTTACCCTTATCTGCAGCATAAGACAACACAAACTAGTAAGCACAAATGCTTAGTAAGGATCCTGTCCTACTCGCAAAATCCATACGGAAGAATACAACATGTACACATAATGAATCATAAGCATGAGTTTATCATAGCATACTAAACATCAAAGTTTCTAAGCAAGCAGTATAAAGTATCTTAAGCATACCCTTCACATATAATAAATGTTTTCAAAACAATTCCATAAAGGTATTACTTAAAAATACTTTAACATCATATAGGGGCCCAGTTGTGTACCACATCAAGCGCGTTCCCTAATGAATTGGGGTAGCGAGCCACCAACCCATTAGAGCAGGACCCTTCCGTCCTACCGGAGCCATGACCTTCAGTTAACATGTACCCCGAATTTGGTTAACGACCCCCTTCCGAGTCGGGTACACAACTTTCAAAGTAAAATACTTATCATGCTTTTACATATATGCTAAGGAGTACTCCAAATCCACTCTCAAGGGACACACCACTCTTCAAGGGTGCTCATGATCCCATAGGGACACACCACACAACATAAGGGGTGCTCTTGATCGCATACTTAGTGGAGTATCCTTTCAAGCATATTAACATACACATCACATGCAATTCATAAGGGTGCCCCATGGGCTATAAGACATGCTCATACATACATCATATTTCAACTACTTAAACATACTTTATATATGACAAGATTGGTCACATAAATCATATTCATATCATAGGAAGTGGTAACATGCTTCATGGGTTAATTTAATTCTTCCCAACCCTAAAACTAGGGTTGGCCGAAAGTCATAGGGTAGGGGTAGGTCAGGTTTTTGACATCAAACATCCCATACAAGCATCACATATATATACATCATGTATCATACTAAGCATAGCATACATCATAGGGTAATCAACCTTCACAACCCTAATGTTTCATGCATGGCCGAATGTTACATGCTAGGGAAAGTTATTGAAATCAAACATTCACACAAACGCCTCACATACATATCATGCAACATATTAAGCATAGAATACATCATAGGATAATCATGCAACCCTAAACCCTAATTCTTCATGCCTTGGCCAAAAGTGTAGGGTAGGGAAAAGTTGGGTTTTTGAAACCAAACATTTATACAAACACCATGTATACACTATCATACAATACACAAAGCATATCTTATAGGGTAGTTTAACCCTAGTTTTTGTCATCACAACATGAAAGGAAAACAACATATATATACCCTAAGTCCCAAGGGGTCTCCTCATGCATCAAGGAGTAGCCAAGGCCTCCCCCTTGGGGGTGGCTGAAACATGCACAAGGGACAACTCCCATTTTCGAAAAAGAAAGAAAGAAGAAGGAATCATGCAACAACAATTACACTGCAGGCAAGGGGATACTTACATCCTTTCGCTTGAAATTCACCTTCTCTAAATCCTTAGGGTGAGAGTTCCCCTTGCTAGAACTTCTCTAGGACCCTTGGCCCTAGTAGAGGGCAAGATCCTTGGATGGGGTCTTCTTCCTTCTAATTCCCTAGGGTTAGAACCCTAGGGTGTATTTTCGAAAAAATGAAAAGGAGAAGGGGGCTTCTAGGTTTCGGTGGGGAGAGTGGGGAAGAAGAAGAATGAAAGTTCTTTCTCCCTCTCCCTCCCTTCTCTCTTATTTATACTATTCTCATGAAGGGACATGTCTCTTCACTTCCCTAGCTTTAACTAGTACGTTTCTTATTCTCTCAACACGAAACACTCTTGGTGCATTGGTTAAGACATGGTTAGTGTAACTAGGAGGTCCAAGTTCGATCCTTGCTTCCTCTTCCTCCTTTCTACACTTTCTTTTTATCACATTTTGCACTAATCCACATCAAAGCCCATTAAGCCAAGCCCATCATAACATTTCATAATAATGTTTCATGAATTCATAATATTACATATGGGAAAAATTGGGGTGTTACATGCCTGCTGCTATTTCATGTCAATCTAGCGCTGCTGGAATGTCTGAAAATCCTCCCTCAACCGGTGTACCTCATACTGTAGCTGGGAGAACTGCTCCTGTGTAACCCCTCCAGCAGCAGCCTCCTCATCAGAACTGGACAAATCAGAGCGCTATCTCCAGACTATATCCCCTTGCCGACACTCAATCTCTACCAAGGATAGCTGTCGTGCTCCCACCTAATCGTAGTCCTTAGACAAATAACGCACCTGACCTCTAGTCGTGCAAATACCTCTAGATCCACAAAACTCGGTTAAGACATGGCAGAAGGGCATGTAGATTTTGCCATTTACTCTATGTGAAAAGTGAACAATGGAGGCAAAGACATGTAGGGTGACATCAATATCTAATCGCCTCTCCAGCGCATATATCATTACCAAGTGAGGAAGCCGAATCTTCGACCTCCCCTTGGTAACGATGGGTAAGATGTAGTCTAAGACAACTTTATACAATACGTTGCTAAACGGACTCATGTTCTTAGCTTCAAAGATACGCTGGGTAATATACCGATGTCTTGCAAAATAATGAAGATGGATTTGGTCTATGGTTACATTGGGGAAGGTGAAAGGCTCGATGACTTTTGGAAAATATGTAACCGCATTGTTAGATGCCCTACACTCTAAAAATGAACCTAGGATTGCAGCCGAAAAAGGAATGGTGATACCTGCCACCATGGACTCATAGGTCCCATCATCGGGACCAATGCATGTGAGGTTGGTGTAAAACTCCTTACACATGTCAATATTAACATCATGCTGACAATACACTAATTGCTCTAGACCGAAGTATGTGATCATCTCAACAATATGGGGGGTTTTCTCTTGAAAATATGTTTGGTTAAGATACCGACAATTCATCAATACAAACTCATTATCTTAAAACTCTGTCGACACTCCCCGGAACGGAACCGAGGTGCCTCAGGATTTACATGACCCTGTCGAGATGAGCCCTCACCCATTTTCCTCTTTTGTACCACTCTATAACGCAATACCCATGCGCGTACCAAGAATTACCCCATAACAAAGGAAAACAAAGAAAAACATTCAAAATGAGACAAATTAGTTCCAAATCACAATCTAAATTTGAAAAATGAACTACAAGTCGTTACCGTTTTCCTGGGCGTTGCATGATGAATGTTGGTGGAGATTGACTTGAGAAGGGAGGTTTCCCTAGCCCTAGGTTTTAGATCTGAGGTAGAAGGAGGCTAGGAAGATGTTTCTAGGGCTTGGAAGGAGTTGAATCAAGAGTGGAGGTCGGGAGAGACGAAGACTCGCAGGGGGTGGCATCGAAAACCCTAGGTTTGGCCACCCCCGCGTGGTTGTTTTTCTTTTAAAACCTCGCGTACCAGTGACTGAGAAACTAAACCGAAAGTTCAGTCGACTGCCCCCAGTTTCTGACTTACACTAGGCCAGTCGACTGGTTCTGAACCAGTCGACTGGCACCCTAATTTCACCCCTTTGCCCTAATTTCAGAAATGTCTAATTAATTTCACAAATTTTCAAAAAATCTAAAATTTTGTGGAGAGATTTGTGGAACCTATGTCTAGTTGGGAAAAATACGTTTTCAAGTAAATTTACTCCCGATCCCAAGATTGATACGAAATTCAAACCTACCTAAATAGTGTCATTGAAACTTAACTAGAAGTTCTAACTTTGTTCCCTTCTTGATGCCTCTTCTCACACTTAACCACACTACACTCCTGGCACTTATTTATATGTCATCTACATATTAAAAACCAATTTTTGTACAATATAAGCCTACTTTCATCTTTTCCTCCACAAACCATCCTTTTAATGTGTCAATTCCCTAGGATTAAAACTGTCACTAGCCTTCCAAATCCTTTGGCATATTCCATAGTCTATCTAATCTCCTAGGAGAAATCATCCTGAGATCCATTGACTATAGATTCCATTTTGACTTTTAGAGCTCTCCCTTGAGCTCCTAGCCCTAGTCACCTCCCTAGGTGACTCATCTATAAAAACAAGACCACGCCGGTGTACCTCCGGTGCCTCTTGACTTACAACCCTTGCTTCCTTAACTTTCCACACCTTGTCTTTGGTTGCCTTCTTCTTTTCTCCTCTAAATGGCTTTTCCTTGTCATTTTTGGTCTTTCCCTTGCTATAATCATAGGGCATCCTTGAATATGCCTTTTTACTAACGTTTGACCCCCTAGATTGGTATCCTAGCCTCGACCTACTATTTCTAAGGTGTTGATCATTTGGTACCATGCTTAATCCCTTGGATCTCCTACTGAGTTTATCTAGATTCTTTTCTAACTTATCATGCTTTGCCCTTAAAGCTTGATTTTCCTTCTCTAGGTTCCTAATCTTAGTATCCCCATGACCATTTTGATCATTCCTAGATCTACCCATTTTCCTAGGCATGTGTCTCCCTTTCTTAGGGTTAATGTCTTGGTCCTTAGGTCTAAAAGTCCTAGATTTATCATGAACCATGGATTCTCTAGAATTTTGGCATGCAATGTTATTTCTATTTTTATCATGATACTTGAAACCAAAATTACGCATAGGAAAGCAATCATTAATATTTCTAGTACTCATAAAAACATTTGAAGCATACGTAAAGTTAGGGGTTACCTCCATTACCCTTGTAGCTCCCCCTTGATGTGAGCTTCTTTTCTTTTTCTCTTTTTCCCATCTTCTTTAATGCTCCATTTTCTTGAGCTCTCCTTTTCTTGGACATTGGGTGTGGTAATATCCTAGCTCTCCACAAGTGTAGCACCTAATGTGCATCTTTTCTTTCTATTCCCTACAACCCATATTAGATTTTAAATGAATGGACCCGGGTTTAGGGTTTACCTCCTTTTTACCTAGTGGACACTTGTCCTTATAGTGTTCCATCTTGTTGCATCCAAAGCATATGATGTGGTCCTTTTGTTGGTGCAGGCATCACCTAAGTCAAACCTGGGTTTTGATAATTGCAAAGGTTCATAAGTTAAGATGTTATTTGTATCTAATACGTTTACTAAGTGTGCAGGAAAGAAGCCCTAGGAACACTAGGCACGAAGTCCTAGTCAAGGACTGGGCACGAAGCCCTGGCAAGGAGCTGGGCACCGAAGACCTGCTCGGAAGGTGGGCACGAAGTCCTGGTCAAGGACTGGGCATGAAGCCCTGACAGGGAGCGGGGCACCGAAGACCTGCTCGGAAGGTGGGCACGAAGACCTGGTCAGGTGTATCGGGCAAAAGTTCAACCGGAGGAGCCGGTTAGCAAAGGGTAAACTCTCCTGAGAGGAGTAGGTGAGGATGCGCTCCCCGTCGGGGGAACAGTAGGCGTCGGTTCAACCTAGGGTTCCATTTGGGAGACCCGAAGTCAGAACCAAGATAGCTACGACTGTAAAAAATTATCTAATACTCTTGCTTTGCTGTTTTGACACTAACCTTGAATGCAGGACCGAAGGAATGTGATTCTGCAGCTCAGAACGCCCCAAAGGAGAGGGGCAGATAGCTGGGCAGGGCGCCCCCAAGATCAAGGCAAAACAAGTAAGCAAGAGTTGCTTCGAAACTGCAGTATGCAGGGCACCCTGGAGGTCCCGGGCGCCCTGAGTCAATGAAACCGAAGCAAAGTAACCAAAAGCCATCAAACCAGGTCAAGGAGGGCGCCCCCAGTGTCCCGGGCACCCCCGTCAGCTCCGAGGCCGATTCTGGAGGGATAAGTGCTGACCGAGCTTCGGATGAGGTTTCTCGGATCCAAAAGCACGTGTCAGGCGCCCCCGACGTCCAAGGCGCCCCCAGGAGTGCTATAAAAGGGGTTCGACCCCAAGGCTTCAAATCATCAATTTTCCAATGCCTCTACGCTCTTCGTTCAAGCGCATTGCTCTGGAAACCTCCGATCTTGAGGTTCTAGTGCCGACGACGACCCTCTGCTCCGAAGTACGATCCACACCGGGCGTCGGTAACGAAGAGTATAATTTTCTTTATTGCACTACTATTGTAACAATCTTTGTAAATCTTTGCGCCATTATAGAATTGCCCACAGTAAACGGTGAAGGACCATGGGCCTTGGAGTAGGAGCCGACCGCGACTCCGAACCAAGTAAAAATACTTGTGTTTCGTGTGTTTGAGTTAAATTTCCGCTGCGCATTCTCTTTTCTAATCTGAAACGTTTTCACGATATTCACCCCCCCCCCCTCTATCGTGTTTTCTCGATCCAACAAGTGGTATCAGAGCGGGGAAGCTCAAATTTGGTGCAACCACCAATTTTGGAGTTTTTCGGATTTTCTCGAAATTTTTAATTTCTTTTTTCGATCGAATCTTTATCGCTAATCGAGATTGGTGCAACACCACTGGATAAATTTTTTTATCTTCTTCCCACACTGCTAATCTAAGACCAAGTCTTGGGATAATTTTTTTTTAAATTTTATTTCACAAGATCTAAATGGCCATACAAGAAGGGTTCAGTACAGCCAGACCACCACTTTTTAGTGGGGAGGATTTCTACTACTAGACGAGTCGGATGGAAGTCCACCTGAAAACTCAGGTGGACATGTGAAGAATAATCTAGTCTGGTCTGGAAATCCCAAAAAATGCTGAAGGAGTGCCATAATCTTACACCAAATGGGACGCCTCACTAAAAAGGAAGATCGAAGCTGATGCCAAAGCAACCCAGACACTCCAATGTGGCCTACCTAAAGAAGAACTGAATCGGGTAGGACCATTCAACAGTGCAAAGGAACTCTGGGGTAAGGTAATTGAGTTACACGTAGGAACCTCCGACACCCGAATCAGCAAGAGGGACCTACTGCTAAACAAGCTATACACGATCAAAATGAATGACGGCGAGACAGCATCTCAGTTCCATGCCAGAATCCAGGAATTGATGAATGGTCTACACACAATTGGTCACATAGTAGAGAACCGTGCCCTGATCAGGTATACTCTTAACGCTTTCCCGAGCACACTTTGTGGGCATCTATGGTAGATGCGTACAAAGTTTCAAGGGATCTTTCTAAAATCAAATTAGATGAATTATTTTCCAAACTTGAATTACATGAGCAGATTAACTGCACCCTGGCCGAGAAAGACATTGCTTTTGTTGCAGGCAAGACAGGAAAAATGGTCAAGAAGAAGCCTCAACCCGCACCCGAGTCTGAATCAGACTCAGACTTAGAAGACAGCGAAGAGGATCGACCCAAGCTGGTTTGGCTTGCCCGGAACTACTACAAGGAATTGAAGAATCAGCCCAACAGAAGAAAAGCCAGCCGAAAGAAGGAAGATCCAGCTGAACCAACCAAGAACAAATCAAGTGTGACCTGCTTTGAATGCAACAAAAAGGGACATTTCAAATCGGAATGCCCTAATCTGAAAGAAGCCAAGAAGATAAGAAGAAAGAAGGCCCTTCAGGCAACGTGGGATGAATCTTCCTCCGAAGAAGAAGAAGAGGCCACACAGTCAAACCTGCTCGCTCTGACTGCTTCGGAAGAAATCAAGACTGAGTCAGAATCGGAGTCGGATGACGGAAAACTCACATTCTCAGAGGACGGCGAAATCACTATAAGTGGATTTTCTAGAATTCAATTAACTGAATTAATTGCTTACCTTTCTCGCGACTTGGCGAAAGCCAAAATCCGAGTCGAGTCCCTCCGACAGGAAGTAAAACTCCTGAAAGAGGGAGCTGACTCTAGATCCTTAACTGAGACGGTTCAAGAAGGAACCTCTACTCAAGTTGAAAAACTTGAGAAAGAGAACTCCTCCTTGAATGCTCAAGTCAAGGACTTTAGAGCAGCCTTAGAATGATTCACTTCTGGTTCCAAGGGTTTTGACATGATCCTTGGAAAATAGAAGTCGGTTCTAAATCGATCCGGGTTAGGCTATCGAACCAAGGCGAGACAAAGGTAATACTATGCTGTACTGAATCAGTCTAGACCTAGAATTCAGCCATAGGTACCCAAACTTTGCCTAAACAACCAAACTGGATCAAATCAATATTAGATTCCCAAGGATAAGATTCACATCTTGCCGAACCATTATCGTGGCTTTAGCCCAGGGGGATCCAACTTAAAAACAATCTTTATAGTTAAATAAATTTCTTTTCTTGTTTTAAATTGCATGATTGCTTGTCTATTTATCCTCTGCAATTTACCATGCTTAGACCTAGGACTGGTTAGACTAAGGACTAAACCAATTAACTGAAATTTGAACAACATAGTATTGGGTGGCGGTGAGAAGATAGTACGTTAGGGAAGCCTTTTCTAATAAGGTCAAGTATACATTACTTGGTCTCTTTAGACTGGTGAAACTAGCCGAAGCTACCGATCCAAGACCCAAACTAATTAGACCAGAATTTTTTAAAAAATAATTTTGAAAATGAAATTTCATTAAAAGGCTTTGTCAAGGAAAGGGTTGATGATCCAATAAGGCTATGGCCAAATAAGGCATAGTGCCTCGCTAAGACCTGGAAGCTAATTTTTGAATTTCAAATTCAATTTATTCTTTGTCAAATTCGAATCTAACACAAATGTTCAGTTAATCGTAGATTCAAACACTCTTTTTCAAAATAAATTCAAAACCAATGGTTTTCAAAATTAATTTAACTTTTTCAAAATTAAACATGATTTTCCAAAATAAAACCTTCTATTCCAAACCTGTCTCACAAAAACCCATAAGGTTAACGTGATTGATAACTCTAGACTGGGTGAGACAGACTAGGTTGTGAAAATCAATTTAGGCTATCCCTGATTCTAATTGGATCCAAATCAACAAACTCTTTATGTGTAGGACATAAAGATTTGGACCAATGGATGTTGGATAGTGGGTGCTCTAGATACATGACTGGGGATAAATTGAAATTCACCAAACTCAAGTTCAAGAACCTAGGCTCAGTAGCGTTTGGCAACAATGCTACACTCAAAGTGATTGGGTCAGGTACCATTGAACTTAAATCTGACTTTGTTATTAAAAAGGTACTTTTGGTTGAAGATTTTAAATTTAACTTGCTTAGCATAAGTTAATTGTGTGATACTGGCTATGTAGTTACCTTTACCATCTCCAACTGCCTGATTAGAAACTTGCAAGATTCAGAAATCATGCTTAAGGGCTCTAGGAAAAATAATGTGTACACTATAAACCTACCCTTAGTACCTAAATGCATGTTAACTCAGTTAAAAGAATCAAACCTCTGGCATAGGAGATTAGGTCACACTAATCTCCTATGATTAATTTTAAAAATCACACAATTTGGCCTAATTAAAGGTATACCCAAAATTGAAAACCATGAAAACTTAATGTGTGAATCATGCAATCAAGGTAAACAAACCAGGTCTAATCACAAACTAATTCAATCAGATCTAACTCAAACCACACTTGAGCTCCTGCACCTTGACCTATTTGATTCACATGGAGCCGAGTCACTAAGCGGAAACCAGTACTGCTTAGTAATTGTTGATGATTATTCTAGGTTTACCTGGGTTAGGTTCCTAAAACCTAAAGATGAAACCCTAAACTTATTTTGTGATTTTTGTAAGTTAATTGAAAATCAAAACGATACCAAAATCAAAAGGCTTAGTAGTGATCACGGGGGAGAATTTGAAAATCAATGATTCGAAGAGTTTTGTAAGATAAACGGGTATATACACGAATTTTCGTGTCCTAGAATCCCCTTGCAAAATGGGATAGTTGAACGGAAAAATAGAACCATACAAGAAGCCGCTAGGGCTATGCTCAATGAATTTAACATAGCTAATAAATTTTGGGCAGAAGCAATTAGTACGGCTTGTTACATCCAAAATAGAGTCCTAATTAACAAACAACACAATAAAACACCCTATGAATTATACTACCATAGACTTCCAAACCTACATTACCTAAGGGTCTTTGGGTGTAAACTCCATATCCTAAACACCAAGGACTATCTAGGTAAATTCCAGTCTAAGTCAACCCCAAGCATCGTCTTAGGATATTCAACAACAAGTAGAGCCTATAGGGTTTACAATAAACAAACTAAGAAAATTGAAGAAACAATAAATCTGATATTTGATGAAGAAATTAATTCAAAATCTGATAATCCAGATCTAAATTTATCAAATACTGATCAAGAAGATAATGAACAAATTGTTGAACCTTTAATTGAACCCCTAAATGAACTAACTATTGAACCAACTCAAGTAGTTGAACCAAATACTGAACCAAACCGACAGGCCGGACCTGAGGCTGAACTAAGTTCCAGAAAAACTAAGAAAACCAGACTCAGTCACCCAACTGATCAAATTGTGGGTGATCCAACCTTAGGAGTTAGAACTAGGTCCTCCTATAGGAACCTTAGTCAGATTGCACTGATTTCAAAAATTGAACCTAAGACTATAGAGGAAGTCTTACCTGATCCTGATTGGATCATAGAGATGCAAGAAGAGTTAGCCCAGTTTGTTAGGAACCAAGTCTGGGATCTAGTACCTAAACCTGAGGGCAAATCCATTATTGATACTAAGTGGGTTTTTAGAAATAAGCTAAATGATCAAGGAGAAATAGTGAGAAACAAAGCCCGCTTAGTAGCCAAAGGGTTCAGTCAAGTGGAAGGGTTAGATTATGACGAAACCTATGCCCCAGTAGCTAGACTTGAGTCCATTAGGATGTTGTTAGCCTTTGCATCCCATAGAGGATTTAAACTTTACCAAATGGATGTAAAGTCAGCTTTTCTAAATGAATTTATTAAGGAAGAAGTTTATGTAGGACAACCCCCCCTCCCCATTTTGAGGACTTAGAAAGACCTGAGCATGTTTACAAACTCACTAAAGTACTTTATGGACTAAAATAAGCACCTAGGGCATGATATGAACGTCTGTCAACCTACCTCATTTCTAAGGAATTTAACCAGGGACAAATTGACTCAACCCTATTTATTAAGACCTTAGAAAAGGACATCTTTATTGCACAAATCTACGTCGACGATATAATCTTTGGATCCACCAACTCAAATTTCTTAAAAGAATTTGTTAAAATAATGGAAAATGAATTTGAAATGAGCTTAGTTGGTGAGCTCAACTTCTTTCTAGGGTTACAAATTAAACAAACTAGGGATGGAAACTATGTCCATCAATCCAAATATGCTAAGGAGTTAATAAAGAAATTCAAAATGGACAACTCCGAAAGCATAAGTACCCCCATGGCCGCAAATGTAAAAATAGATAGTGACCCTGATGGTAAACCAATAGACCTTAAACTTTATAGAAGTATGATTGGTAGTCTACTTTGCCTTACATCCAGCAGACCTGATATCCTTTTTGTTGTAGGAATGTGTGCTAGATACCAAACCTGTGCTAAGGAAACACACTTAGCAGCCCTAAAAAGAATACTAGGATACATTAAGGGCACCCTAAAGTTAGGGATTTGATATCCTAGGACTTCAACTTTTGACTTGATAGGATACTCGGATTCTGACTATGTGGTTGTAAACTAGATAGAAAGAGTACAAGTGGAAGCTGCCAACTATTAGGAAATAGTCTAGTAAGTTGGTGCAGCAGAAAACAACAATGTGTAGCTCTATCCATAACTGAAGCTGAGTATGTTGTCTTAGGAGAGTGTGTAGCACAACTCTTGTGGATGATGCACACTCTTAAAGACTTCCAGCTTAACTAAACCCAAACCCAAGTCTACATTGATAATATAAGTTCAATTAATCTAACTAAAAACTCAATTCAACACTCCAGAACTAAACACATAGAAGTTAAATACCACTTCGTAAGAGATCACGTAGCCAGAGGTGAGATAGTCCTTAAGCATTGAGACTCAAAATCTAACTTAGCAGATATATTCACCAAACCCTTACATGAGTTTGAGTTCAGCTCACTAAGAAGGCAGTTAGGGTTATGCTTGGTAGAATAGGTTTCCTCTACTTCTGTTTTTTTAATAACTTTATTACTTGATTTTAAAATCAGTTCCTACTTAATTTGAAAAATTATTTTCTTTATACATTTTTAAAATGATTTTTCGACTTAGCTTTCATATGAAAAATTACCCCTTCAAAACTAGGGCTTTTTCGCAAATGGACTTAGCCTAGGCATTAACCCTAGAACTGCATGCACCTATAGATCTAGAAGCCATCATCTCACAAGCACCTTAGGGTACTTTTGATTGATAGCCTAGAATGGGTTGAGATTCTTAGGTCTTTGCCTTAATTCAAGATGCTTTAAGTCAGTGCATCTGCAGTAATTGGGGCACTAAATAAAAATTAAACAGTAATCAAGTTAAGTGTCAAGCTTAGAAAATCTAACTTGAACAGAACACTTAACTTGACTAACCCTAGCAAAAACTACTGTTTATAACAGTTAGTAAGTAGCTAATTGGGTTAGACAGGGCCCGAAAGAGATAATTCAAATTGATTTGGTCCAGTTTATACCTTGAATTGGTTCAGTACAACACCTTACTTCTTTTGCTATATTGTGTTGCTATATTGTTTTTTGATATATGGCAAAGGGGGAGAGATTGGAAAGGAGAGAAGAGAAGGCTTTAAAATTTATTTTCAAATTTCAAATCTTTATTTTTTATAAAAAAAAGTAAAATTCCTTAAGTTTATTGCCTTTCACTTGACTTAAACTATTTTCAAAATTTATTTTAAAGCACTTGACTTAAAAATTTATTTCAAAGCACTTGACTTAAACTATTTTCACAATTTATTTCAAAGCACTTGACTTAAACTATTTTCAAATTTTATTTCAAAGCACTTGACTTAAATAGAAAAATTTCTAAGTATTAATTTCAAAATTTTCTTGAAAACTTGCTAAAGTGCTAAAGAGATTGGAAAATTTTCACAACTCAAAATATGGTAGAAATTCTATTTTTCTAAGTATTAAAACTTCAGAAGAAGTTTGGAAAATTTTCTAAAGTGCAAAAAACTAAGTAATTGACTTGAAAATTTTAAGTGTAAATTCTCTAAGTGCAAATTTTCCAACCCAAAAATTTGTTTTGGAAAATGTTTTCTAACTTAAACTTTTTGAAAATATTCTAAGTGTTGAAAAATCAATTCCCCTTTAGACTTAGAAACTGTTTCAAACCCCGCGAACCTTTGAAAAACCTAGGGGGAGATTCCTTCCAGGGGAGGAAATTAAATAGGCATTTTACCTGCCTTGTGTTTAAACTTAACTTTTTGAACCGGGTTGCCATAAATCAAAAAGGGGAAGATTGTTGGTGCAGGCAACACCTAAGTCAAACCTGGGTTTTGATAATGGCAAAGAGTTCAGAAGATAAGATGTTATTTGTATCTAATACGTTTACTAAGTGTGCAGGAAAGAAGCCCTAGGAATACTAGCCACGAAGTCCTAGTCGAGGACTGGGCACAAAGCCCTGGAAAGGAGCTGGGCACCGAAGACCTGCTCGGAAGGTGGGCACAAAGTCCTGGTCGAGGACTGGGCACGAAGCCTTGGCAGGGAGCTGGGCACCGAAGACCTGCTCGGAAGGTGGGCACGAAGGCCTGGTCAGGTGTATCGGGCAAAAGTTCAACCGGAGGAGCCGGTAGGCAAAAGGTAAACTCTCCTGAGAGGAGTAGGTGAGGATGCGCTCCCCGTCAGGGGAACAGTAGGCGTCGGTTCGACCTAGGGTTCCATTTGGGAGAGACGAAGTCAGAACCAAGACAGCAACGACTGTAAAAAATTATCTAATACTCTTGCTTTGCTGTTTTGGCACTAACCTTGAATGCAGAACTGAAGGAAAGTAATTCTGCAGCTCAGAACGCCCCAAAGGAGAGGGGCAGATAGCTGGGCAGGGCCCCCTGAAGGTCCCGGGCGCCCCCAAGGTCAAGGCAAAACAAGTAAGCAAGAGTTGCTTCGAAACTGCAGTATGCAGGGCGTCCTGGAGGTCCCGAGCACCCTGAGTCAAAGCAATCGAAGCAAAGTAACTAGAATCCAGCAGACCAGGTCAAGGAGGGCGCCCCCAATGTCTCGGGCGCCCCCATCAGCTCCGAGGCCGATTCTTGAGGGATAAGCGCTGACCGAGCTTCGGATGAGGTTTCTCGGATCCGAAAGCATGTGTCAGGCACCCCCGACGTCCAGGGCGCCCCCAGGAGTGCTATAAAAGGGGTTCGACCCCAAGGCCTCAAATCATCAATTTTCCAACGCCTCTACGCTCTTCGTTCAAGCGCTTTGCTCCGGAAACCTCCGATCTCGAGATTCTAGCGCCGACGATGACCCTCTGCTGCGAAGTACGATCCACACCGGACATCGATAATGAAGAGTATAATTTTCTTTATTGCACTACTATTGTAACAATCTTTGTAAATCTTTGTGCCTTATAGAATTGCCCGCAGTAAACGGTCAAGGACCGTGGGCCTTGGAGTAGGAGCCGACCGTGACTCCGAACCAAGTAAAAATACTTGTGTTCCATGTGTTTGAGTTAAATTTCCACTGCGCATTCTCTTTTCTAATCCGAAACGTTTTCACGATATTCACCCCCCCTATCATGTTTTCTCGATCCAACACCTTTGACTTTGCTTTGGTGGAGGTAGGAGCTTCTTCTTGCTCTAGTATTGATGAGGGTCTCTCCTCCCCCTCAATTCTTGAAGTGGAGATCTCTTCATCTTTCCTTGATGAGGTGGATGCCCTCTCACTTGATTGTGTCACTTCACTCGATGATATGGTCAATTCTTTTTCTTCTTCCTTCTCCTTGACCATTGAATTTATTTCTTTAGGATCTTCTACTGTTTGAGCTTGTGCAGGGTTCTCATGACATTCTTCTAACTTGTTCTATAACTCATATGCATTTTTATATTCACCTACACCACTCAAAACATTATTAGGCAAAATATTAATTAATATGTCAATTACCTTCTCATTTGCCTTAGATTGGGTTTGTTGCTCCATGGTCCAATATCTAGGTCGAAGATTTTTGTCATTCTTATCCTTTGGAACTTCGAAGGGTTCTTCTAGCACCACCATGCACTCCCAATCCATTCCAAACCAAGTCTTTATTCTTGTCCTCCAATAGTCAAAATCTTCATGATCATAAGGTGGTGGAATGTTGATGTCATCTCCCAACTTGTCTTCCATCATCATTTCCTCTAGCTTGTGCTCTCTCGGCGGTTAGTTCGTAGATGAGTGACCTTCGCTCTGATACCACTTGTTAGGACCGTGACCGTCAAGCTAAAGGGGGGGTGAATAGCTTGTTTCGATTTTCTTCCTACAATCGTTAGTACGCAAGCAGAATATACTAAATAAAAACAAAAACAAACGAATAAGAACAACACACCGATGGACATGGTTTGGAGATGATGCTCCTACTCCACGGTAGTCCGTAAGGTGGACGATCCCTAATCCATCGGTGGATGATTCCCCTGGAGCACCTTCAACTAGATCTCGTAGCTCCTTATGGGTGGACAAACCTCACCACAACTTCTGGACACTACCTGATCAATAGAGGCTACTAACCAGCTCTATCGAAGCAGGTTTCGCCAAGGAGAAAAGCATTAAACGAGCTCCCTTAAATAGAGCTCGAGGCTGAATATGACCGTTACCATGGCTCACTTGAATTCGAATTTCACAATGTGACCTTTCAAATTCCGGCCATATCAGTCGACTGCCCTGGGGCAGTCGAATTCTGGCCATATCATATCTTTCGAATTCCCCTGGGGCAGTTGACTAGTCCTTCTCTAAGCCTAAGGTTACCCTTCCCGAGTACATTTCTCTCCGCACCTGAACCCTCTCGGCTTAGTTCCCAAGTACAATCACTCAACACTCGGACCCTCACGACCTGGTTGACTCTTCAAACAACAGTCTCGATTTGTTGCCTTCACGCCCTCTTCATCTTCAGCTCCCGTCCCTCAGATGCGCACACAAGCCCTCGTCTTGCCTCCATAACATCCTTCACACATGCCTCGATGTCCGTGTCCCTCAGCTCATCGTCTTTGCTCCAGCAGCCTCGATCTATCGCCTTCAATCCCTCTTCGTCTTCTACCCTTATCCCTCAGATGCGCATGCAAGCCCACGGTTTGCCTCCATGCCATCCTTCACGTACGCCTCAAAGTCCGCTTCCCTCGGCTCATCGTCCCTGCTTCGTCCATGGTCCCTCGGATGCACACACAAGCCCACGGCTTGCCTCCATGCCACCCTTCACCATACCTGAAGACATCCAACCAAGTCTATGTGTACCTACAAACCTGCACACTCACATACACATATTAGAACATAATAAAATCCTAACTCAATCATATTGATACACACATCAAAACCCATGATCCTTCAAATCATACTTGAGCCGATTGCCCCAACAAAAACCAAGTTTCTTGACAATTAGGAGTTCTGTGACATCACGGCCGGTAAGTACTGAAGCGACTTAAACAGGGTTTTAATGGAGTTGTCTAGCAGATTGAGCGAGATGGGGTACTGAAGCTAGGTGTCACCCTAGATTTCCTTAGCGTCAGCCGAGCCTTGGAGGAATTGTTCGCCGAAGAAAAAGAACTTTAAGGCAGTCTGTCTTGGTCTTTATTGTTTGCCTACCAGGCCTTTATAATTGTAAAGCATGTACCCTTGTTTTGCTGTCTTTCTTCAATGAATATATATCACTTTGCACTCTTTGTCTTATATTTCTGCCTTTATAATTCTTCTGAGCGTAATTTGTACTTTGTATGTCACCCTATTAATGCAATGTCAACACCCATCCCTTTCTTGCCGAGCACTCATTCTATGCCACTTCATGCTTAATACTTTGTGGAGTATCCTTGACACCACGAGATGGCAGGAACCTTGGCTGCTCCCGACCAAGCATCCTCAACATCCCGACCCGGTCTATATAACTTGGGCATCTTCGGCACCACGAAATGGTAGGAATTGGGGTTGCTCCCGGCTAGGCATCCTCAGCGCCTTGGTCAGGTCTACATATCTTGAGCATCGTCGGCACGATAAGATGGTAGGAATTCGGGGTGCTTCCGACTGACATCCTCAGTGCCTCGGTCAGGTTTACATATCTTGGGCATCCTCGGCACCTCAAGATGGTAGGATCTCGGGTTGCTTTCGACCGGGCATCCTCAGCGTCACTGGCAGGTCTACACATCTTGGGCATCCTTTGCACCACAAGATGGTAAGAATTCGAGCTGCTCCTGGCCGGGCATCCTCAGCGCCCCGGCCGGGTCTTCACATCCTGGGCATCTTCGGTACCACAAGATGGTAGGAATTCAGGGTGCTCCCATCGGGCATCCTCAGCGCCTCAGCTAGGTCTACACATCTTGGGCATCCTCAGCACCTTAAGATGGTAAGATCTTGGGTTGCTCCCAGCTGGGCATCCTCAACGCCTTGTCCAGGTCTACACATCATGGGAATCCTCAGCACCTCAAGATGGTAGGATCTCGGGCTGCTCCTGGCCGAACATCCTCAGCGCCTCGGCTAGATCTACACATCTTGGGCATCCTCGGTACCTCAAGATGGTAGGATCTCGGTCTGATCCCGGCTGGGCATTCTCTATCCCTCATCCAGGTCCACACATCTTGGGCGTTCTAGGCATCACAAGATCGTAGGAATTTA
>JAGFNQ010000151.1:208604-247981 GCA_024364735.1 Boesenbergia rotunda | reverse complement strand
CCGGCTTGATCCTTTTCCCCACCCTGTCTCTGACCTGAAATGTCCGGGGGATCACTCGGCTGTTATAGACTTGTCGCATGCATTGGTAGTACACAACTAGTCAAGTGGTTGCTTTGTCGCGCACTTCCGTCAACAAGTCTAAATCGAGTAGCCGCTATCGATCGTTATTCTCCTTGGTGTAGAGCTGCCTTCGCATTGATTCGTCACCTATCTCAATTGGGATCACAACCTTTTCACTATAGACCAGATTAAAAGGACTTTGCCCAATTCCCTCTTTGGGAGTTATTCAATAGGACCATAAAATGCTTGGGGGTTCTTTGACCCAACTTCCTCCGACATGTTCCAGCTTTATTTTGAGTCCTCTAATTATTTCTCGATTAACAACTTCAGCCTGATCATTGCTTTGGGGATAAGCGACAAAAGTGAAGGCCTGATGAATACCTAACTCTTCACACCATTCTCTAAGCTTGCGACCTAAAAATTGTCTGTCATTATCTGACACTAATTTATGAGGAATTCCATACTTGCAAACTATATTTTTCCACAGGACCTTTATCACAACAGCCTCAGTAATTTGAGCGAGCGGTTCGGCCTCAACCCATTTGGAGAAGTAATTCATTAGTATCAACAAGAACTTCTTTTGCTGTGGTCATGCCGAAAAAGGACCTACTATGTCCATTCCCCATTGATCGAAGGGACAAGAGATAGTAGAGGGTCAAAGTGACTCAGTTAGTCGGTGAGCAATATGATGGTGTCTTTGGCAAGCCTCGCATCAGGTGACGAACTTGTTAGCATTCACCTACAATGTGGGCTAAAAATATCCGACTAAAATAATCTTTCTAGCCATCGACCAGCCGTCGCTATGACTCCCATAGATGCTTTCATGAATTTCTCGCATGATATACTCAACACCCTCGGGGCTAACTCACTTAAGTAATGGCCTGACGAACAATCTCTTGTAAAGTTGTTCTCCAATTAAACTGAATCCAGAGGCCCTATGACAAAAGAGTCGGACTTGTTCACAACTTGCAGATATTGTTCCATTGCGTAGGAACTCTACATAAGGTTCTCTCCAGTCAGACAGTATAGTATCAGCAGGTTCTCCATTTATCTGAGCCACAATTCCCTCTTGGATGATAGACTCTTCCAATGTTCACAATGCTAAAGTGTTCGTAAACTTGGCCAACTCATCCACCTTGATATTATCCATTCGAGATATTTCTGTAGAATTACTTTAGCGAAAGAAGATTTCAATTGCCTATATGTAGTTACATACCTTTGCAAGCGTTCACTCCGAACTTCAAAATTTCCTTCGAGCTGTTGTGCCACTAATTGAGAGTTAGAATACAATATAATCCGAGTGGCTCCGACCTGTTTGGCTGTTTGTAGCCCAGCTAGTATTGCCTCATACTCGGCTTCATTGTTGGTGGCTCGAAAATTAAGTTGGATGGATAATTGTAGAACATCCTCCCGAGGTGAGATCATTAAAATTCCAACTCCGTTTGATCAGTGATTGGATGAACTATCAATGTAAATCATTCAAGCTTCCTCAGATTCAGGTAACGAAACTGCTTCAAGCATGAAGTCGGCTAGAGCCTGTATCTTAATAGTTGTTCAAGGCTGATACTCGATCTCATATTCGCTTAACTCTGCAGTTTACTTAATCAATCACGTCAATGACTCGGGATTCGTGAGAACATGCTCGAGCGGACTATTAGTGAACACAACGATCGGATGCGCCAAGAAGTAAGGTCTCAGCCTCCATACTGTTAATACTAGTGCATACGCTAATTTCTCCAAGGTGGTATACTTTGTCTTTACATCTTTAAGAAGATGGCCAAAGAAATAGATAGAATATTGAATGTTACATTCTTCGCGAATAAGCGCGGAACCTACAGCTTGTTCAGCTACAGATATGTAGACAAAAAGTGTCTCTTCCTCCTGCGGCTTGTATAATGTGGGGAGTTCAGATAGGTATGCCTTTAATTTTGTAAGGGTCTTCTCGCATTGGTCATCCCATTCGAATTTACTACTCTCCTCAAAATTTTGAAGGTCAAGTTCTGTCGGCTGACCGAGATACGAACCGGGATAGGGCCATGATCCTTCTGTTAAGCCATTGAAACTCTCTAAAATTGCTGGGCGATGACATATTTAGAATAGCCTGGCTCAATTCTTCTCTCTATTACAATGTATCGAGAAAACATCCACTTTTTACCCCGAACAAATACTTAGCTGGGTTCAACTTCAGTCTATTAGCCCTCAGGGTGGCAAACGTCTCCTCTAGATCGACGATTATGTCTTTCCCCTTCTTCATCTTGACCAGGATGCCATCAACATACACCTCGATATTTCGACCAATCTGACGCCGAAATATTTTGTCCGTCATACGTTGATAGGTCGCTTCCGTATTCTGCAATCCGAATGACATGACATTATAGCAATAAGTGTCAGTCGTAGTTACAAAACCTTCTTTCTCCTGGTCATCTCGAGCAAGAGGAACCTGATGATATCTCTGATACACATCCAACATTGAAATAAACTTACAATCGGAAGTTGAATCTACCAATTGATCGATGCGCGGCAAGGGATAACAATTTTTAAGGCATGCTTTATTTAAGTTTTGAAAATCTATACAAATTCGCCATTTCCCCTCGGGCTTAGGGACCAATATAACATTTGCTAGCCAGGCTGGGAAATGGACTTCTCGAATGTGCCCGACCTGTAACAGCTTTGCTATCTCCTCTCTGATTATTTGGTCTTGTTCTGGGACAAAGTGCTTCCACCTTTTGGTTGAGCTCCCGGAGTAATGTGCAGTCAGTGCGTGGCCAGGGTGGGAGAAACTCCTTTGATCTCATCTGCAGTCCATGCAAACACATCATGATGACCAACCAAATAGTTGATCAACTTGTTTTTGAGTTCAAGACCCAGATTCGTAGCAATTCTCGTAATTCCTCCCAATTGCTGAGGATGAATCTGTACTTCCTCGCACTCAACTACCCGATGTTCCTCCCTGGCTCCTTCTTTCTCCTGAGGATTAGCCAAATCGATCTGTAATGTCTCGTAAGTCTTCAAGCTCTTGCGAGACTCTGCTCTGACTTCTCCGCTATAACATTGTCGGGAACCTAGTTGATCCCCCTTCACTTCACCCACTTGATCCTCTAATGGGAATTTGATTTTCTGATGATAGATCGAGACTACAACTTAGAATAAACTGAGTGATGATCTCTCCAGAATGACATTATATGATGATGGGGCATTCACCACCATGAAAGGAGTTATTCTTGTCCTCTGCAAGAGGTCATCCCCAAGAGACAGGGACAATGAAATCTGTCCTATCAGCTGTATTTGATGCCTAGTGAAACCAAACAACAATGTGGAGATGGGGCACAACTCACCTTCGTCTACCTGTATCTGATCCAGCGCCACCTTGTACAGGAATTTGACAGAGCTCCCTATATCTACGAAAATATGCTTAACCTCATAACTAGCTATGTGGGCAAGAATTACTAGTGCATCTTTATGGGGATCTTTGATATCCTCCATATCATCTGGACCGAAGGAGATGACAGGCCCTTGACACTTCTCTTTACGCGTCCTAATAGTGTAGTTTTCCAACCTATGCATATGAGACTTCCTTACCCGATAGGAGTCCTCACCGGTCAGGCCTCCTGAGATCATTCTGACATGACCTTACGGAGGTCCACGGGTCGGAGCTTTGCCCTTCTCAGGATCCCTCTCCCGTGAGGCAGATTGGCAAGGTGCGGCCTCCTTGGATCTTCCTCTCGAAGGCGCTCGAGACCGTCTCCTGGGCCTGCCTTCCCCTAATTGTCGTCGCCGAGGAGATCAGTTTCGGCGAGGGGACCTTTATCAATACCCCAAGTTGCTCCACTTCTTGCATGGCTTAGTATCTGCACCCTTGGATCTCCTTTGCTTCAAAGTGTAACACTCCTCTGTAGAATGCATAGTTCTGCTATGAAAGTCATAGTACTTTTCAGGTGGTGTCGGTCCTTCGGTGTCAACTGTTCCCACCACCTTCTTTTGGTGGTCCCAATAACCTTTGCCTGAGCGGGAATCTTTTGCTCGGGCAGGAGCGGGTGGTTCTCTCCTCTCAGATTGTATCGAGATTTGAATAGGTACTCCTGCTGAATCCTTTCGGTGGGCGTGCTGCACTTCCTCCATATTAACATGCTTGACCGACCGACCCAATGAATCATCGAAACTGGTCGGTGGCTTCTTCACTAGAGACAAAAAGAAATCTCCTTCGACGTGTCGTTATGTGAAGGCGCTGACGAAGATCTCTGAAGTGGCACTCGGCACATCCTGCGCCACACGATTGAATCGCTGGATGTAATTTTTTAGCGGCTCTCGCTGCTTTATTGCTTTAGGCTGAAAAGATTCAATGTCGTCTTCTGATACCGTCGGCCTGCTGGCGAAGTGGTGCAAGAAAACAATCTTAAACTCTAAGAAGGAGTTTATAGAATCTCGAAGTAATCTTTGGAACCACCTCTACGCTGCTCCTAACGAATGTTCAAGAATACCCGACACTTCACCATATCAGTATATTGATGTAGTGGAGCCACATTCTCAAATTTGTAAATGTGTTCTTCTGGATCTGTTTTTCCGTCGTAATAGCAATCCCAGGAACTCGAAATTGCTTGGGCATGGGATCATCCATGATGTCCCGTACAAAAGGCGAAGAGGTATACTTCGGGAGAACCTTTGCAGGTTCACTTTTTTCCTTGTCCTTCTTGCCGCATAATGCTAGAGGCGGTCGTCTGTGCTTTCTCCATCTCCCTCGTGGAGTCTCGTCGGTGTTCTGGGGCCACATTCATGGGCACCCTGGGTGCGAGATGGATCTCCTATTCCGAGCATATGAGGCGGATGCCCTTTGGGCATCAGCCTGTATTGACACTACTTGTTGAGATGCAACTTGCTCAATTTGGTGTTGCTCCAGTGCTCCTCGAACAACGTTGGCGATCAGGCAATCTCGTTCCTTCCATGTCAAAATGATTGGTTGTCCTTTCGGTTCCGCCATCACAGTGTTCCTTCTGGTAATTAGTCTAATTTTCTCACGGACGACACCAAACTTATTCCGGAAGTGAACGACGTGGACGACAGGTCACCGACGAGTAGTCTCGGATGACGAGGGAGGAGACCCGTGTTTGCAAGGTTAACACGAGCATAAAAAAGGGGTACACCAGAAGGAGTTCCGACGAAGCCTTCTCTGACGCTCAAGTCAGAAATTACTCAAAAATAGAGAATGAGCAAGGAAAATAAATTAGTAGAGTTAACCAAAAAGCCCCCTTACTTAGGGGTCTAAACATGTTATATAGTTGTTGTTTTCCTCCTACGAGTGCTCACACGTTGTTGTAACCGTTCCCCTACTACCATGCCTCCTGCTTCATGGTTGTTTGTTAGCTATCGTTTACTGGAGCCTCCTGGTAACGACGGTCACACACATTAACTCGTGCATTGCCGGTCGTAACTTTCAATCGACATTCTTATTTAGGGGAGGGGATGTTCGAAACGGTTGTTGCCTAAATTAAATACATCATTATCGTTGTTAACAATAAACTTTTCTTATTCGCATTCTCTCTCCAGAACTAGTCTTGGGCTCCGCTCTTCGAGCTGGCTTCGAGAACTCTCAGGGTCCGAGCTGGTCCTCAGCACATCTCTTCCGAGGTGGTCTCAAGCACTCCAACCCGAGCTGGTCTTGGGTCTCTTTGCCCGAGCTGATCTCGGGCCACTTTCTTCTGAGTTGGTCGAGTGATTTCCTCGGATATTTCTCATGAGACGTAAATTTTTATTGTCACATGTTCAGCTTGGGTTATTTATCTCGATCAACCTTTTTAAATTCAACAATGAACACCAAATTGGTTTCCTTATAATTTTTTCAAAATTTCTAATGCGATTAATGTTATTTGGAATTAAGGTCATACTAAATGACTAGTTTTAAAGTTAGAAATTGTCGAGGGTATGTGGAGGCATAGCGATCATCTCAACTAAACTGACTAAACGACTCAGTCCTTTTAAAGGCGATTTGCATGTGATTTGCATGGTTGTGGTCCTTGTATACTAGTAGTCATCGTGCCAGGGATACTGGGACTATTCGTTTTGATTTACTGCTGAAGGACAAATTACCATACAACGAGGGAAGCACAACTAAAATTGGCTGGCTGGCTATAGATCTTTTGTTGCCTTTCTTACTTTTAGTAATATTCCCCTCCTTTGTCCATTATCTCCGAGCATGAATGTTGGGGACTCGGGGGAGGCCATGGCCCCCTAAATTTTTAAGAAAATTATTTTTATATAGAAATTATTTTTTCTTAATATAGTATTTTTAGTTTCTTATATATATAATATTTGACTCCTTTATAATTTTATGTTTATAATAGGTCAAATTGTAAATTTTTTTTTGTTTTGATACACATCTAAGGTTCAAATTCCTTGTATGACTAAATTAAAAAAAAATCTCTCTATTTCTCAAATTTCAACTAATTGTATATTGTGTATCTTTGAAAGATTAGGGATGATATTATTATCATAATTATTTTCGAGATTATTATTATAATAATTATTTATATTAATTAGTATAAGGGCCCTCCAAATTTATATTTCTAGATCCGCCTCTAATCGTTGTCAACTTTTATCCTTTCCACTACATATGAGACGTAGATTTACAGAAGTAGTCTGAGTATTATTATTATTATTTTTGGTAATTTACGTATTTAATTTATCGATCCAATTAATTTTAGAAGTAATTGGTCTAATCTCATAAAAATTTTCATTGGTCAACAAGATAAATAAAGAAAGCTGATATGAGATTCGTAAATATAAAAAAATATCACAAATAATATAAAGAGTTGTCAAATTCACAAAAACTGAGTTGTCAAGCACTAGAGGAGACGCAAGGAGAATTAGCTAAACTAACCAAGTGTGAGTTAATGCAAATCAATGAGAGCTTGAGTGAGAAAAGAGAGAGCTTGAGAGTGAGTGAGGAAAGCTTATGTGAAGGTGATGCTCTAGGATCTAGGTTTCGTTGTGATGGTAGTTGGTATTTTATAGATAACTAGTGTCTTGGTTTCTATTTTCAAGTATTGTAGGAGACCTACTAAATACCAGTGTGGCTCGCGAATGCCATACCAAGTGTCTTCCTTTTGACCATCCGATGTCATTAGATAGCTCGAGCAACTTAGAGAGCCCGGTTAAAAGTACCCTTTATCACTAAGGACCCCTGAGTATACATCTCTAGATTACATAAGTTATTTTTTAGCATGAGATTAGGGAAAACTCATAAGTTCTAATTACATCCTTCCTTGTATGGAGGTGATCTCCATTTTAAGGTAACGTTCAAGGTTGTCCGGTTAAAAGATTACCCTTGTGTTCCGGAAGGCATCAACGTTGACGGCCAGTCACCAGAGTTTCGTCCACCGGGATGATAACGAGAAAGGAAGAGCTCCCACCCTGCAAGATTAACACGAGCGTTAATGGGGACACGTCGGAGATTGTCCGGCGGAGCCCACTCCGACGCTCAAGTCAGTCTTTTAGATGGAAGGAAATAAGGAGAAATATGAATGAAAATCAGCGTAACCCCTTAACTTGGGGTGTTGGAGTACCTTTTATACCTGAGGCGACCGTCACACGTGCCCCCACGTTCTTCTCCATGTCCTCTCAATTGTCGGTTACTGGATAATCCTTGTAACAGCCGTCGCAACCATTAAATTTGGATTGTTGCGATGATTAAGGCATTAATGACCGTGTATTATGGGTCATGATTATCCACAAATCCGAAGAAAGGGGACGGTTACTTGAGGTTGAGTGATCCTTGGGCTCCGTTGCCTCGAGGTGATCTCGGGGACCTGTGGCCCGGGGGGGTCCCGGGCGTTTCCCTTCCCGAGGTGATTTCGGGGACCTGATCTCCCGAGATGATCTCAGACGTGTGTCCTCTTGGAGTGATCTCAAAAGTATGTCTACCCGAGGTGGTATCAGGAATCTACCTTCACGATGGGGTCTCGGGAGTCAAGGAAAGAGAATCGTCCAGCCTCGGTAGATCTTGCCACATAACTTCTTCAGTCCATGTGTCAGCTATGGGGTGTTCAACCCCATCACAGAGCTCTTCCTCTCTGTTGGTGCAGGAAGCACCATATCGAACCTTGTTTTGATATTGGCAAAGGATTTAAAGTTAAGTACTATTTGTGATCTAACATGATTACCAAGTGTGCAGAAAAGTCCTAGGTACACTAGGCAAGCAGTCCTGGCGAAGGACTGCTAGGCACCTAGCGAAGGGCTGCTAGGCATCGAAAATCGAAGACCTAACGAAGGGCTGCTGGGCACCTAGCGAAGGGCTGCTAAGAGTTGAAGACCTGGCGAAGGGCTGCTAGGCACCTGGCGAAGGACTGCCAGGAAACAAAGTCCTAGCGAAGGGCTGCTAGGCACCTGGCGAAGGACTTCCAGGAAACAAAGTCTGAGAGAAGGGCTGCTAGGCACCTGGCGAAGGACTGCCAAGAAACAAAGTCCTAGCGAAGGGCTGCTAGGCACCTGGCGAAGGACTGCCAGGAATTGAAGACCCGGCGAAGGGCTGCTGGGCAAAAGTCCATCCGGAGGAGCCGGTTGGCAAAAGGTAAACTCTCCTGAGAGGAGTAGGTGAGGACGCGTTCCCCGTCGAGGGAACAGTAGGCGTCGGTTCGACCTAGGGTTCCATATTAGAGACCCGAAGTCAGAACCAAGACAGCTACGGCTGTAAAAAATGATCTAACACTTTTACCTTGTTGTTTTGGAACTAACCCTGGATACATGACCGAAGGAACGAGTTTCTGCAGCTCAGAACACCCCAAAGGAGAGGGGCAGCAGCTGGGTAGGGCGCCCTGGAAGTCCCGGGCGCCCCCAAGGTCAAAGCAAACAACCAAGCATAGAGTCGCTTTGAAACTGCACTAGGCAGGGCGCCCTGGAGGTCCCGGGCGCCCTGATGGTCCCGGGCGCCCCAGTGTCCCGGGCGCCCTGGGTCCAAGCCAACCAGCGAGCGAAGCAAACTCAGCCGTGAAGCCAAGAAGACCAAGTCAAATGAGGGCGCACCCAGAGTCCCGGGCGCCCCCGTCAGCTCCGTGCCCGATCCTGGAGGGATAAGGGCTGACCGAGGTTCGGATAGGGGTTTGCTGATCCAGAGGCACGTGGAGGGCGCCCACAACGTCCAGGGTGCCCCTGACGAACCCGATTTAGCTAATTAAAGTTGTCACGAATGTGGATCCGTCAGAATTTAAATATTTATAAAAATGTGCTGGAAACCCTTTTTCCAATCAAAATATGAAAACGTAGTAAAGGGGCCACAGGTCGTATTTTCCCTGGGGACTAGTTGACGATGTTTGATTCGAGCTCGTGTTTATGTGTCGTTTGTGTTTTCGGGTTTCAAATAAATATTCGGGTTTTGGGGTTGCAATCAGAAATGGAAAACTCAATGAAGACACAATACAAGGAAAGAAAACTTACATCAATGAATCAAACAAGGGCAATGCAATTTGTACACTTAACCAATGAGAAGCTTAATCAACCAACGCACCTATCCAATACCGGAAAACAAATCTGATATCGAATTGCAATTCGAACTGCTATACAGATTAATAAAACAATGTTGTAATTTGAATGAAACTAAAGTCGCATTCACTTGATACAACTTCCCAAAACTAAACTAACTGCCAAAATTAACTGGATACTAGCAAATAACTTTGAAACAACCAATTAACTTCAGAATTCAGCAACTAATGGACTCGGAAACGAAAGAATGTGAAGCAGAAATTCGGAGCCAAAACTGATATGCAGAAATTGCAATTGATGATCAAATGTTGAAACTAACAATGCATGGTGAATTCGAACACAAAAGTAACTACAAGATGTATTAATCTTGATCCAATTCAGACATGAGGCTGCACTTGATACACTATCGGCATTACTAAACTGAAACTGCAGAGAATAAAACTAAATGGCAGATTGGGCATTTAGGAATGCAGAAATGAGGATTGGTAACAATTCAGAATTTATCCACTGCAAAACCTCAGAACAACCAACTAAAACGCAAGCTCAAGTCAATCAGTTTGTTAAGGTTTAGTTTGATACATAATTCTAAAACTATGACCTTAATGTACAGCAAGACACTGTCCCATTCAAGAGCTGACCGAATGCAAAAGATGAGTGCAAAGTTGTATGATCTAACTTCATGAAAGATTCAAAGGACCTTATAATACTTGACACAATTTTTAGAACTGAAGACATGAAACCTGCTGACATGAAACTGATACTCAAGCTGGATTGCAGAAACGTAAGCTCATCAAAAGAAAATTCAGAAATAATACTACATATGAAACACTTGGAAGGCAGACTAAAACTCCTTGGGCACTAAATGCAGAAACCAAATCAGGTTTGTTATGCAAAAACAGGTTAAAAATGATACGCAGCAGGTTATCAGAAATGCAGATTCAATTTCAGAAAACAGAACCTGCACAGAAATACAATTACTGCCTAAATGCAGATCAAACAAAGAACTTAGATGCTAAGGCACATATCTAAAGCTTAGGAAAAGATGAGAAAGAACTGATACGCACAAATGCCCAAGTCAGAAATTGATACAGCTGATACGCACTGTAACTGTCTGATACGCAAAGGCAAAAACTGATACGCAAATGCCGATCTGTAAAACTAAGTGAAACTAAATTTCTTGTTCACTAAACACACTCATTAGCTAACTAACTTGACAATTGAAACTTAACTACTGCAAAAACCATTCAAAACGAAATTACAGCTAATGAAACAGAATCAGAAACTGCAGAAACGAAATTTAACTACAGAAACAAAATTACAGCTAATTGACTAAAATTAACTAACTAAACTAGCATCTATCCCTTCTCTGAGCTCAAATTCGTCTTGCCGTCACACAAGATATGAGCCTCGAACCCGCAAGCTCAACACATCGCCGGAAAACTGCCTCTGCGAAGCAAATCTAGCTCAACTCTGCTCAATTGCGAAAAGCCATCCAATTCCTTCAACTCAGCTGCGATGATGATTTGAGATTGATCCGAGCACTTCAGGGAACCCCTCTAAACTTCTCAGAAGGATGAAATGGTGCGCAGGCATTGAATTCCAGGAAGTGATGGCAAACCTGACGAGACCTCGATCAGTCCTGTTCTTGGGCAATTTAGAGCTAGATTCTTCTCGGAAACCCTTTTCCAATGATCTGAAACTTGATCCAAAGGAGAGAATGATGCGGTCGCGCCTCGGATTGAAGAAAAACTAAGAACTATCGAAGAAGACGATGTTTGCGGCGAAGACACGACGAAGAGGAAGCTGCTGAAAAATTTCCTTAAGTAATTAACATTGGACGGCTCAGATTGAATTGAGGAAATCCAACGGCTGATCTTGCTCTGATTTGATCCAAATTTTGATGATGATGATCTGGGGTCAGGATCTGCCTCGTGGTAGCTCGGATCCTCCAAATATGCAACGGATGGTCCAGATCAGCTTAATCATTGAATGGACGATCTAGAGCCCTCCAAGCTTGATCCAACGGTTGATTGGGCTCTGATTGGGATAAAACCTTCAGATCATGATCAGAATGCTTGATCAACACTAACCCTAGCTCGGATTGCTTCAAAGGGTCCCGGATGGCTCAGATCTAGCCGCTTTTGAATCGGATGACCCGTATTAATCCTAAGCTTGATAACTCGATCCGGGTCACTTCCGACTCAAGTTTGACCCAGTATGCCCTAGGTCCAGGATCCTTTCATGCCTACAAAAATATATCAGAAAATTAGTGGCCAAATAATCTAAAAATGTACAAATTTATAATTAAGTCCAAAATAAGAGGAAATCCTAAAACCTAGGGTAATTTCACAATTAAGCAATAAAAACATAGGTCAAACATGGATTTTAGCAACTCAAATAATCAATAAAATGGTACTTATCAACTCCCCCACACTTAAGCTTGAGCGTCTCGCGAAACCACTAAGTATGTATCCCCTAGGCTTTCTTAAGCATAATTAGAAGCAAAAGAAAAGAAATTACCTAAGGTTGTCAATTCTCAATAAATCTAAACTCTATGGACTAATATCTTGTCCTTAAATCAACAACTTAGCCTTTTCATCTATCATGAGTCATTGAGATGAATTTAACTCACTAGCCTTTCAAGGAAAATTTTGGTGGCTCTCTCCTTAAGTTCTAAGTTGATGATGGAAGTGGAGCTCACTCAAACACACATGCTTCTTGAACTACCATAGGCTTGCTTATTATCTAATCTCCACCATTATTCATGATTAGGATCAACAACTATAAAAACAAATGAAAACATGGAAAATGGTAAGAAATGGAGTAAAAGCCAAGAAAATGGAAAAATTGATAAAATGGGAAACTTGAATGCTCAAGGATGTTTCCAATGTGCTTTGCCCCATCTTTCCGTCCTCTAGTGATATCAAAAGTGCGGTGAAGTCAAATTTAAGTAATTGCCTTTGTTTTGGATGAAAATCCCTTCCTTGATTTCCTTGTGCCAAGTTTCCCAATTTCGTGCCAACCTTGCTTCCTTCATTCTTCTTTTCTGATTTTTTCTCTTTTCCTTTCTCTCTAGTAAAGTTGGGATAGTAGTGATGCAAGGCTTGGGTTCGGTTGATATTACCTTCACTGATCTCATGGTGCCAACTTAATTGTGTCCACTTTGTTTCTCTCTTTTTCTTTTCTTTTCTCAAACTATTTTTTTTCTTTTCTGCAATTGGTCTTAGCTGGAGCATATCAGATCTTGCAACACTCTAATTCCTTCATATCAGTTGGCATCTAGAAGTTGTTGAGCAAATGGTAGTGGAAAACCTAAATGCTTCACTTGGAATTGTGGCACTACCACTTTTTTTTTTCTTTTCTGATTTTTCCTGTTCTGATTTAAAGCATCCCAGCATCCACCATTCTGTTTCTGATCAGCTGTGATGTACTCAACATTCTTTGATGCATTTCTGAATTTTGTTCTCTGATTCACTGCCCAGAAAAATCCAATTCAGCCTCAAGTTGACACAAACTGTTTTTGTGATATCATCATTTAAGTCCTTCTTGTAATTCACTTCTGAATTTTTCCAATACATGTTCAACAACACTCTTTCAACAGAATTCAGCATCTTACAGCTTACTCTGAGTTTAGTTTGTTTCATTCAGCAGCTTCATGTCAAGCTCGGCAAATTACAACCTCCCAATGCCTTGTAATTCAGATTTTCAGCTCATTTTCAGCTTTTGTTCACACATCTTGTTCAGCCTTTCGAATTGTGTACAGCTGCAGTTCAGTATTTAGTAAGGTGCTTCTGATTTCTAAGCAAAGAACAGCTGCAAATCCAATGCATTCTGATCAAAACATGCTATCCAATGACTTTATTCCTTCAATGGCACAACCATGTAGCAAGATGTGTTTTCAGATTTTTTTCTTCTGTTTTTTTTCTTTCTGCCGAATTCACAATGGCACAATCTTGCTTAGATCTTCAACTTATTGCTTGACTTCTTCCGGAATTTGGCTTCAATTGGATGGTTGCGTGCCACTAGACCTTGGTACACAAATTCTTCTTCATCCACCGAATTGAACTTGGCACATGTAATTGTAGAAAAAAATTTTTTCCTTGATATGAGATGCCTCTTTGATACCCAATCTTTCCAAAATAATAGTCACTCCCCCACACTTAAATCTTTGTCCGTCTCGGGCAAAATAGCATTAAGAAACATTTCAAACAACAAGTCCAAAGAAAAGTGAGGATAAGAGTAGGAAATAAGTAAAGAAAAATGGAATGAACATGATTTTTGTTAAAATTGATATGGAAAGGTAAACAAATGGATTAGTCTCTATAGATATGATCTAATCATTGAAATATGGTTTTGAAAGAACCTAAGTAAGTTCTAGAGCACAATAACATGTATGTGTCACAAATATAAGGCTAATTCTCACTAGGTAAAAATAATTCATCTCAAGTCATCAATTAAGAATATAAAGCAAAGTAGTACTCAAGCATCCAAGATTTCATCCATTAGCTCAAACCCTAAGTTTTGACAACCAAATTTAATTTATTTTCAAAAGGCTCTAAAATGACATGAAGATAACCTAGAGGGATACATTTATTCCTAATCATGCAAGAAAAAGTGACAAAAGAAATAACATGCATTTATTGACAAGGACTCAATTTAAAAGAAAATTCTACTTCTACAAAGCATAAAAAAATGAAACATGCAATAAAAGAAAATACAAGAAGAAACAAACTCCCCTTTATTCTGGTGGACGGAGTCTATCCAGAAGCAGCCTCCATCGTGGTAGTGGAGGAGTCTGGGTGGCTGAGAGAGCTAGGACTCCCCCACACTTAAACATTGCAACAAAATGTTCAGGTGGCCGCATGCGATTTAGGTTCAAGATCCATTGAAGGAATGGAGGGCTATGGATTAAAGTAAGATCTTCTCCTCCTTCTTTATGCCTTTCAGAAGTCCTTCCAGGAGGTTGAAGTCTGTTCAGTTGGAGCACCCACTCCTGAAGTCTTCTGGACCCTGCAAAACAATGTAATACCTCTCTGAAGCGTTCAGGGTCAGAAAGAAATAAAATAATATCAGTCTCTGCATGAAATGAATCCAAAACTGCATCATATCCAATTAAATCAATTCTTGGTGCCTCAATAAAATTTTCACAATTATTTCCTACAAAATTTGCATCCAGATACTCATCACAAATAAAGAAATGAATTTCTAGCACATCAATAGAAATTTCACAATTAATTCCTATCAAGAATGTATCAAGCAATGTATCACAGCCAACAACATCAATCTCGGGTACCTCCAAAATTTTTTCACATTCATCTTCAGCATAAGATATAGCAAGAGATTCATCAAAATAAATAACATCAATTTCAGGCACTTCTAAAATTTTTTCACAATTCATATCCACAAAAGATGTATCAAGAGATTCATCATAACAAATAACATCAATTATAGGTGTCTCTAAAATTATTTCGCTATCCATATCTACAAGAGATGTATCAAATAATGCATTCCGACCAATGAAATCAATTTTTGGTACCTCTATTGGATTTTCACAAACAAACTCTACACAAGGTATATCAATAAATTCATCATAACCAATAAAGTCAGCACTAGGTACCTCGCTGTATTTTTCTGAACAAAGAGGAGAAATACTTACCTGAGCGTGCTGGAGAATACCTGGAGGTTCTACAAGAGTAGATGTATCCATGGCCTCCTCTTGGTCAAGTACATGCTCCTCTTCAGCCTCAAGCTCTGGTGGACACTCAACTAAAATAGGTGATCCTTGAGTGCTTGCGTCCACCATGCAAGTCCCTACACTTTCTGGTTCATCCTTTGAGTCTTCTAATGTACCAGTCAATTGTGGTGGTTCCTGGGGCTTAGTGCAATCCCCTACACCTATGGAATCATCTCCTATACATGCTTCTCCTGTAATATCTGCAACAACAACATTAGAAAAATTAGGACCATCAATAATGCTATCATCACAAAATAAGAGTCTAGAATGGTCCTGTGGAGCTTCAGTTTCGTCTTCTGGAGCTGAAAAATTTGGAAATGAATTTTGAATAGGAATCTCCGGAGGGATGCATGCTGTAGGTGCCCTATATTTGATGATTTCTTCTTCTTCTTCTACCAAAATTCTAAGATCACTTGAAGAAGGACTTGGCCATGCACTAGGGTCACCTTGAACTGATATAAAACCAACTCCGGGGCTCTCAGAATTAAAAGCAGCTTGAGAAGCTAATTGTCCTGATCTTTGGACTTTTATCTGATTCAAATCACTAGCCACTTGTTCCATTTGCCTTCCGAGGTTTTGAAGCTCTTGTTGAAACATTTGTTGAAATTGAGACTGTGGGGGTTGATAAAATGGTTGAATAGGCTGATTAAATTGCTGAAAACTTGGTTCACCACTTGGTGGAGATTGCTGAAAATTATGGTTCTGGAAATCTTGGATTTGAGGTTGAAATTGTGGTGGTGAACACTGAAATTGAGTGGGCTGAAAATTCTGGTTGCAAGGGTGAAATTGCTGTGGAAATTGAAATGGTTGCTGGAAATTCAAATTATCTTGGTACCCTTGCTGAATTCCTTGAAAAGGTGATTGATTTTGTTGATAGGGTGGCTGAAATTGGGGCTGGAATTGCTGAATTGGTTGCTCAAAATTCTGGAATAGTGGCTGAGAAAATTGATTTGGTTGCTGAAAATTCAAATAGGGCTGTTGGAATTCTTGATTTGGCTGTTGAAATTTCTAGAAAGGCTGAAATTCCGAAAAGGGCTGAGGTGGCTGAAATTGGGGTTGAGGTTGCTGAAATTTTGGTTGAATCGGCCTCTAGTAAGTAGATGACTGAGCTTTATGTTTTTGTTGGTATTCCAACACCTTACACCGACATTTCAACTCCACCAATGCCTCTTTTATCTCTTTACAGAACTCTGGTGACCACATTTGGATCTTGCAGCCCTATCACAAAACAATAAAGAAAAATGGCAGCAACCGTATGAAAAAAATAAAGCACAAGAAAATAGAACCCAATGATATGTCCAAAAGCATACAAGCAAAAATCAAACAAACCAACTAGTTGCTTCCCCGGCAACGGCGCCAAAAATTTGACGAACCCGATTTAGCTAATTAAAGTTGTCACGAATGTGGATCTGTCAGAATTTAAATATTTATAAAAATGTGCTGGAAACCCTTTTTGCAATCAAAAATATGAAACGTAGTAAATGGGTCACAGGTCGTATTTTTCCTGGGGACTAGTTGACGATGTTTGATTCGAGCTCGTGTTTATGTGTCGTTTGTGTTTTCGGGTTTCAAATAGATATTCGGGTTTTGGGGTTGCAATCAGAAATGGAAAACTCAATGAAGACACAATACAAGGAAAGAAAACTTACATCAATGAATCAAACAAGGGCAATGCAATTTGTACACTTAACCAATGAGAAGCTTAATCAACCAACGCACTTATCCAATCCCGGAAAACAAATCTGATATCGAATTGCAATTCGAACTGCTAAACAGATTAATAAAACAATGCTGTAATTTGAATGAAACTAAAGTCGCATTCACTTGATACAACTTCCCAAAACTAAAACTAACTGCCAAAATTAACTGGATACTAGCAAATAACTTTGAAACAACCAATTAACTTCAGAATTCAGCAACTAATGGACTCGGAAACGAATGAATGTGAAGCAGAAATTCGGAGCCAAAACTGATATGCAGAAATTGCAATTGCTGATCAAATGTTGAAACTAACAATGCATGGTGAATTCGAACACAAAAGTAACTACAAGATGTATTAATCTTGATCCAATTCAGACATGAGGCTGCACTTGATACACTATCGGCATTACTAAACTGAAACTGCAGAGAATAAAACTAAATGGCAGATTGGGCATTTAGGAATGCAGAAATGAGGATTGGTAACAATTCAGAATTTATCCACTGCAAAACCTCAGAACAACCAACTAAAACGCAAGCTCAAGTCAATCAGTTTGTTAAGGTTTAGTTTGATAAATAATTCTAAAACTATGACCTTAATGTACAGCAAGACACTGTCCCATTCAAGAGCTGACCGAATGCAAAAGATGAGTGCAAAGTTGTATGATCTAACTTCATGAAAGATTCAAAGGACCTTATAATACTTGACACAATTTTTAGAACAGAAGACATGAAACCTGCTGACATGAAACTGATACTCAAGCTGGATTGCAGAAACGCAAGCTCAACAAAAGAAAATTCAGAAATGATACTACATATGAAACACTTGGAAGGCAGACTAAAACTCCTTGGGCACTAAATGCAGAAACCAAATCAGGGTTGTTATGCAAAAACAGGTTCAGAAAATGATACGCAGCAGGTTATCAGAAATGCAGATTCAATTTCAGAAAACAGAACCTGCACAGAAATACAATTACTGCCTAAATGCAGATCAAACAAAGAACTTAGATGCTAAGGCACATATCTAAAGCTTAGGAAAAGATGAGAAAGAACTGATACGCACAAATGCCCAAGTCAGAAATTGATACAGCTGATACGCACTGTAACTGTCTGATACGCAAAGGCAAAAACTGATACGCAAATGCCAATCTGTAAAAACTAAGTGAAACTAAATTTCTTGTTCACTAAACACACTCATTAGCTAACTAACTTGACAATTGAAACTTAAACTACTGCAAAAACCATTCAAAACGAAATTACAGCTAATGAAACAGAATCAGAAACTGCAGGAAACGAAATTTAACTACAGAAACAAAATTACAGCTAATTGACTGAAATTAACTAACTAAACTAGGCATCTATCCCTTCTCTGAGCTCAAATTCGTCTTGTCGTCACACAAGATATGAGCCTCGAACCCGCAAGCTCAACACATCGCCGGAAAACTGCCTCTGCGAAGCAAATCTAGCTCAGCTCTGCTCAATTGCGAAAACCCATCCAATTCCTACAACTCAGCTGCGATGATGATTTGAGATTGATCCGAGCACTTCAGGGAACCCCTCTGAACTTCTCAGATGGATGAAATGGTGCGCAGCATTGAATTCCAGGAAGTGATGGCAAAACTGATGAGACCTCGATCAGTCCTGTTCTTGGGCAATTTAGAGCTAGATTCTTCTCGGAAACCCTTTTCCAATGATCTGAAACTTGGTCAAAGAGAGAATGATGCGGTCGCGCCTCGGATTGAAGAAAACCCGAAGAAAAACTAAGAACTATCGAAGAAGACGATGTTTGCGGCGAAGACACGACGCAGAGGAAGCTGCTGAAAAATTTCCTTAAGTAATTAACATTGGACGACTCAGATTGAATTAAGGAAATCCAACGGCTGATCTTGCTCTGATTTGATCCAAATTTTGATGATGATGATCTGGGGTCAGGATCTGCCTCGTGGTAGCTCGGATCCTCCAGATATGCAACGGATGGTCCAGATCAGCTTAATCTTTGAATGGACGATCTAGAGCCCTCCAATCTTGATCCAACGGTTGATTGAGCTCTGATTAGGATGAAACCTTCAGATCATGATCAGAATGCTTGATCAACCCTAACCCTAGCTCGGATTGCTTTAGATGGACCCGGATGGCTCAGATCTAGCCGCTTTTGAATCGGAGCCCGTATTAATCTAAGCTTGATAACTCGATCCGGGTCACTTCCGACTCAAGTTTGACCCAGTATGCCCTAGGTCCAGGATCCTTTCATGCCTACAAAAATATATCAGAAAAATTAGTGGCCAAATAATCTAAAAATGTGCAAATTTGCAATTAAGTCCAAATAAGAGAAATCCTAAAACCTAGGGTAATTTCACAAGTAAGCAATAAAAACATAGGTCAAACATGAATTTTAGCAACCTCAAATAATCAATAAAATGGTACTTATCANAATTCTGGAATCATTTGAACCTGGTTCATTTGATACATGCGAATCATACTTAAAAGGCAAGATGACCAAATTACCCTTTTTCGAAAAAGGTAAACCAGTGGGAGAATTGCTTGGTCTAATACATACTGATGTATGTGGACCAATGTCAACTCTTGCATAAGGAGGCTATAGCTACTTCATTACCTTTATCGATGATCACTCACGATTCGGGTATGTGTTCTTAATGAAACACAAATCTGAAGCTTTTGAGAAATTCAAAGAGTTCAGAAGTGAAGTAGAGAAACAACTTGGCAAATGTATTAAGATACTTCGATTCGATCAGGGTGGTGAATACTTAAGTCAAGAGTTTCAAGATTATCTTAGGGATAATGGGATATTGTCTCAATGGACTCCGCTATATACACCACAACATAATGGTGTATCTGAGAGGCGTAACCGAACCTTGACCGACATGGTTAGATCTATGATGAATCATGCAACTCTTCCAAAATCCTTTTGGGGCTATGCGCTTAAGACAACTGTTTACTTACTAAACAGAGTCCCGACCAAGGTAGTCTCTACTACTTCATATGAGACGTGGAATAGTAAGAAACCTCATTTATCTCACCTAAAGATATGGGGTTGTCCTGCTTATGTAAAGCGGACTGTATCAGACAAATTGGATGCTAAGTCTGATAAATGTCTATTTATTGGATACCCTAAGGAAACGAAAGGTTACCAATTCTATCATCCCTTGGAACAAAAGGTGTTTGTTTCAAGGCATGTTGTATTTCTAGAAAAAGAATTTCTTTTACAAGAAAACAGTGGGAGTAGCATTGAACTTGAAGAAGTTCAAGAAACTCCAATAGACATTACAGAGACACCTAGTCTAGACCCACAACCAATAACTATAATGATGAGCTATCAGTTGAACCTAAAACAACACCACATCTTCGTAGGTCTGATAGGACACACAATATTCCAGAGAGATACGGATTTCTCATAAGTGAATCGAACGACGTGTTACTCATTAACGATGACGAACCTATCAGTTATGAAGATGTTCTGAAAAATTCAGAAAGGGATAAATGACTTGAAGCCATGAAGTCGGAAATGGATTCCATGTACAAAAATCAAGTATGGGGCTTGGTTAACCCACCTGAAGGGATTAAGCTCATAGGGTGCAAGTGGGTTTTCAAGAAGAAAACCGACATGAAAGGTAATTATATTACCTTTAAGGCTAGATTAGTGGCAAAATGATATCGTCAGAAACAAGGAATTGATTATGACGAAACCTATTCGCCAGTAGCTATGCTTAAATCCATTCGGATGCTCCTGGCCATAGCAGCTCATTATGATTATGAGATATGGCAAATGGATGTGAAAATATTTTTCCTTAATAGAAACCTGCTTGAGGATGTATACATGATACAACCTGAAGGTTTCACATCGGTTAATAAAACCAAAGTATGCAAGCTTCGACGATCCATATATGGACTAAAGCAAGTATCCAGGAGCTGGAACATCCGTTTTGATGAGGCAATCAAAGAGTTTGATTTCTCACAAAATCCTGACGAACCTTGTGTGTACAAGAAGGTTAGTGGGAGTGCAGTCGTATTTCTAGTGTTATATGTCGATGACATATTACTTATAGGAAACGATATATCAGTCTTACAGTCAGTTAAAATTTGGTTGTCCAAAACATTCTCCATGAAAGACCTGGGAGAAGCAACCTATATCCTTGGGATTAGAATCTATAGAGATAGATCAAAACGATTGCTTGGTCTTTCGCAGTCCACATATATAGACCGAGTGGTAGAAAGGTTTAGCATGTCGGAATCCAAGAAAGGTTACCTTCCCATCAGGCATGGGATCAACCTTTCGAAGTCTATGTGTCCGCACACAGAAAACGAGAGGATTTGCATGAATAAGATTCCTTATGCATCCGTGATGGGATCTATCATGTATGCTATGTTATGTACTAGGCTCGATGTATCGTATGCTCTAAGCGTCACAAGCAGATACCAGTCTGATCCAGGAATGGATCATTGGGCGGCTGTCAAGACAATCCTTAAGTACTTAAGAAGCACTAAGGATGTGTTCCTAATATATGGAGAAGGTGATATGGTAATACATGGGTATACAGATGCCAGTTTCCAGACAGATAAGGATGACTCCAAATCTCAGTCCGGATACGTATTTATTTTGAATGGAGGCGCAATAAGTTGGAAGAGTTCCAAGCAAGACACCGTAGCGGATTCTACCACGCAAGCGGAATATATTGCAGCTTCGGAAGCAGCAAAGGAAGCAGTCTGGATCAAGAAGTTTGTCTCAGAACTTGGTGTGGTTCCAACCATTGATGAAGCAATACCGGTTTACTGTGACAACAATGGAGCTATTGCACAAGCGAAGGAACCAAGGTCTCATCAGCGATCCAAACATGTGCTTCACCGCTATCATCTGATCAGAGAGATTATAAGTAGGAATGATATACAAATTGAGAAAATTCCCACTGAAAGGAATTTAGCGGATCCTTTAACTAAGGCCTTGTCTCAAAGCAAGTTTGAGGGTCATGTTAGAGCCTGTGGTATTGGATACCATAGCATTTGGCATTAGGCCATGTGGGAGTTTGTTAGTGATATGAGAGAAGTGTCCTAAGGCAATTGCCTTATGATTGTAATCATTTATTTTAATAAATGAATATTCACTATTTGAGTATACATGTTTGTATATTTGATTGAGATCTTAAACTCAGTTACTAAATGTCCGCAATACAATTCACAGCATGAGAGAATTTGTGATGAATTCACAACTAGTGATTATCTCTACATGTGCAATTGTGAAGTATTGAAATTGTCCCTAGTCGATGAATTGATAAATACATACACTATCAATTCTGTTGAGACTAGCATGGGTTATTCTCTAATCAGCTGATTCTCACTGGCTGGTGACATTGAGATGTCCGGAGATAAACATGAATTCTAGTTAAGGGAACTAGTTCATTGGAGTGACTGACTGTAAAACTTCATATGGTAGTCTACATATAGATATGTCAGTGAAGTTCTTACTGCAGCTTAAGTGCGATGTTCCTTTGACTTGCGGTGTTCAAGTCATCTTTGTCATGGAGACTTATACTTTGACATCTTAAGCAAGCATCTCCAAGGAGGTGTGGACCCAGGATGATTGGGTATAAGCCGAAGTGCCCGAAGATATTTGAACAGCCTACAAAGGATTCACCACTTCTTGCGAGGAGATGTATACCCGAGGCCTATCGTCGGATTGTTACTCGAAGCCTCTGGCCAGAGCATGACATGTTCAGAGTATGAATCTCTTAAATACATGAGAGTAATTAGAATTCGTAGGACGAGAAAAAGTTACTTGGGCTAGGTGTGATGTAATCAGCCTAGTGGGGACTGACACACATAGACCATGTCCTGAACCAAGTGGGTATAAGATGGTGAATGGAATGGGGCACGATTCATTATAGCTGCTGAAGGGTTTCAGAATTGTTTCTGAGGTCAACCGTTGATCTTTCGATTAATTGGGGATCATGATGTACTACTAGGTGCCACTCATGATCATTCTATAATTGATTAATTATAGGCGGCTAACATAAATCGAAAGCCTATTTAGTCACACGCACTACGAGTAATCCGAGGGATTTAAAACGAGTTGAAAATTGGATTTTTCAATCAAGAGAGATTAAGTTTGCTTGAGCCAAACGATAAGTCGAATCTGAATTTTTCAGAGACGCATCGGAAGCGTAAAATGGCTAAGTCTTTTGAAGACTTAATAGATGAATTAAATAAGTTTAATTCATTGAAGCTTGGCTTGGATGGGCCGGCCAAAGAGGGCCTCCATCCTCTTTGCTTAGCCGGCCACAACAAAGGGAGAGAACCAAATTTTTGGTTCAATTTATAAAATAAACCAAGTGTGGTTTGTTTTATAAAATTATGGATGATATAAATTTTTATATAATAAACCAAGATTTGGTTTATTTTTCATGAAAATTCAAATGAACCATGGATTGGTTTATTTTATAACATCAATCATGGATTGATTTACCATGATAAGGAAATTTATTCCATAGGAGAGAAGATTTTTATCATGAATTAAAATATGATTTTAAGCATGATATAAAATCAAACTTGGCATGATGGAATAAGTTATTCCATATTTGAGAGGCTTGATGGTTGAGAGGCCACTATATAAAGGACCCATGGAAAGGCTTGGGTGGTGAATCATAGAGATGAAGGCATAGACTCTCTCCCTCTCTTTCTCTCCTTCTCTTCTCCCCTCTTGCCGTGCGCCAACCAGCCCCAAGAAGGAGCACCAGCCGACCATCCTTTTGTGGTTAGTCTTCTGACTTCTCTCTTGGTTTTTCTCGTCGCGTTCTCGGAGAATCTAGTAGTCTCGAGAACACGAAACTCGTGGCTTTGCGAAGTCATCCTGAAGATACTCGGCGTGGACGCGAATAGAGGCGGAGCTTCCAAGGGACGCTTACGGTTGGATCTCGTCCCTTCCTTCGAGTTACGCGAGGTAATATGTAAATTAGTTTACGTTTATGCAAAAATTTTAAATATATGATCATGTCTACACAAGATAAAATTGCATGCTTAGATGTGTGGTTAAATGATTTAGAGAAATTATTTATGCTAAACCTTCCGCTGCACGTAATTAATTTTAAAATTACGAACTCGCATCCATGTCAACATGCACCCGGACCCAACAGAAGCTTGTAAGAGGTTTCTCCACCTCAAGAAGGAGATATTTCATAGTGTATGAGAGAGTGAGGAGAGTGGATCCTTGGATTAGTTACTCGTCCGGGGTGGATACCAAGTAAATCCTTAGTGTTTGCGTTTGCTCGAGTCTTCCGCCGCGACAAATCATCACGGAGCAAATCGGAGCTAATCACCCCCCTCTAGCTCGTCTACCGGTCACAACAAGTGGTATCAGAGCAAGGTTGCTCTTCTTTGGACTCATCGCCAAGAGGGCAAGAGCTAGAGGAAGAAGAAGAAGTTGGAAGAAACCATAATTTCAAGAAGTCATCATCAAGAGGGTTCAACTTCAAAAATGGAGTTCGGCTACGACACCCGGGCACCTCCACCATTCGACAATGCAAATTTCGATCTTTGGAAGTCAAAGATTGAAAATTACTTCATGATGGAGATAGAGTAATGGTTTGCTCTAATGGAGGGTTTTGAAGCTCCAATAAGCACCAAAGGAAAGCTCCTCAAGAAAAGCAAATAGAATGAGGAGCAAATCAAGAGATGCGAGGCCAACGACAAAGTGATCAAGTTATTGGTCAATCTATTGCCAAGCACCATCTTGGACAAAATTGGAGAATTTCAAGATGCCAAAGAGCTTTGGAGCAAATTGGCAAAGCTTCATGAAGATCCCTCCACTATACAAATTCAAGACAAATCTGAAGAGGGAGATTCATTGGAGGAAGAAGATTCGGAAGTTGAGAGGTGCTCAACATCCGAAGATGAAGCTCAAGAAGTCTCCACTTCAAGGGTTGAAGAGGAGCAAAATTTGACATTGACGCCGGAACAAGAAGAGGTTTCAACATCATTTTCCAATGTCAATGAAGAGGAAGAAAGTGTCGCCCCTACAAGTAAAGGTATAAACATTTCAATTTGTAAAAATAAAGATCATATCATTTGCTTTGAGTGTAGGGAAAAAGGACACTATAAGAGTAAGTGCCCCAAATTGGTCAAGAAGAAGGTGCAAGTGACACCCAAGACCAAGGAGAAGCCAAAGGAAGTCGGCCCCAAAGTAAAGAAGGATAAGAAGCACATTGTGTGCTTCTCATGCAAGCAAAAGGGACATTATCAGAATCAATGTCCAAAGGGGAAGGATCTGACCAAGGCAAAAAGGAGGAGCTCAAATCAAGGGGGAGCCTCCAAGAACAAGACTAAGGTACCATTAGGTGATGATACTTACTTAAATCATGATAATATGCATGCTAGAAATAATTTTTATCATCTTAATGCAATTTATCATGAACATAGGAGGCATGAGAAACCTAAGGAAAACTATAGAGCTTTCCATGCTAGGACTACCACATCTAAGGATAGGGAACAAATTAGAAATTTCCAAGGTAGACCTACCCAAAACAAGGCCAAAAGGAAAAATCATCAAGGCAATACTAGAAAACCAAGCCTTAAGGAAGTAATGATTGAAAATCAAGTTTTGAGGTCAAAACTTGAGACATTAGAAAAATCCCTCAAAAGAATAGAAAATCTATTTAAGGGGTCAAAAATTCAAAACCTAGATTTAGAAAATCAAGGACCCTCTAGGAGCAAGAAAGGTTTGGGGTACAAACCTAAAACCAAGGATGATGGTCCATCCTATCATAGAGTTCCATATAGGTATGGAACTCAATCTAGGTCAAGGAGTCAAGCCAAGGTCACAAGGGAAGCCATCCCTAGAGTTGACCAAGACAAGACTAACATGATTAAGGCTTCAGAGAAGCCTAAAATAGTCATTAGGAAGGTATCAAGGGAGGTTATCCCTAGTGAATACCTAGAGCACTCAAGGAACACCAATAGGTTTTGGGTTCCAAAGAGTGTGTTTGCAACACCCTAGATAGGTCTAGGGAGTGTCAACTCAAATGGGAAGGGTAGTTAACCTAACCTTGATGAAGTTGGCACTTTGGGGGCATTTTCAAGGAATTACTATTCTTTGAAAATAAAGAAGCAAAATGTTTACTCTAGGAGGAGTAAAATTTATGCCAAACTATATTCTTGAAGAAATTGAACTTAATAAAGTTGGCACAACTATGTTAGAATCCAAAGATAGGCTAAGTTGGGGAGTTTTGGCATTATCTTGGAAATTAGGGGCAAAGTTAGGATTATTAATGACTTAGCGATGAGTTATTGATACTTAGATAGGAAATCTAGGTATTTTCTTTTGTGCTACCATGACATGTTTTGTATGCCCTATCACATGCCATGACATCATAATCCATCATTCATATTTTATTATGAAAATATTACATGTCATGTCATACATGCATCATCTAGTTATAATATTAATTAAATTCTTATATGATGCATGTCATAGTCATTATCATGCATTAAGTCAATTTTTATTGAAATTAAGGACATTGGCATTAATTGACATCCTAGGTGGATGATCAAAGTTTATAATGCCTAGGTAGAAATGCATGAACTCTTAGTTTAGGGAGAACATGACTTTTATATCTCACTAAGACCATAAGTTGACTTGTGTGTGTTTTTGAGACACATTAGAAACAGGTGAGATGTTAGGGTGATGAAAAAAACTCAAGGTGTTGATCAATGTGCATCCTATTGAGTTTTAGGTTCATCAAAACATGAATATAAATGAACCCCAATCAATGGAAAAGCTAATGTACAAGTCATGTGCATTTAGTCCAAAGAACATGGTTGGATATTATGTTTGGAAAATATTTCAAAACTATCTTGGAAAACCTTGGTGAAGACTATCTTTTGATAGATCTCATCATTGATGAATTGGATACAAAATAGAGTGAAACATTGAAATATTTCAATAGTTTCCATTTTGTGTCAATCTTTGAAAAAGGAAGGTATTTTCATATAAAATTATTTTTCCTTGATAGTATATGTCATAAATAATGTCTACACAAAATTTTACGATTTTTTAAATATTGTAGAATTATTTAGGGGGTTCTGAAATTCGGACTGAAATTGTTTTCAGAAATCAGAAACTCTCAATTGATCAGGTGATCGATTAGGACAGTACCCAATCGATTGGGAGATCCTATCTGCGAGCACAGAAGCTCGCGTAATCGATCCGTTGATCGATTAAGAGCAGTCGTAATCGATCCATTGATCGATTAAGGCATAACCTAATCGATTGGTTCCCAACACCAATCGATTGGTTCCCAACACCAATCGATTGGTGAGACTGAAACTGTCTGTTTTCAGTCCAATAATCCATTTTTGAGTAACCTAACAATCCCTAGACCCTTGAATTACTTTCATAAGTATATTTGGATAAATTTCATTGTGAAATCAAAAGAGGGATAGTTTTGGTGAAAACTATAGGGTTAAGGAGAAGTTTTGATTCAAGTTTTGAATCTCAAAATCTCATAACCTCGAGTTGAGATTTCCTAAAGTTTTAGGAACTCAAAAATCATTGTTGGTGCAATGATGGAGGGTTCGAGCATGTTTTGAGGGGGAGGTCTTCCTTAAAATCATGTGTTTGAATTTTTATTTTTGGGATAAGTGAAAGAATGAAGATTGAGAATTTTCATTATGATGAATGCTCAAGGATGAGCATAGGCTCAAATGGAAGGTATGAGACTTTCATTGAGCAAGCCTTTGACTATATAGACTCTCGGGGAGAGTTTTTGATGTATGTCAAAGGAGGAGGAATTGAAAGGCTAATAGGGATTAGTTTTTCTCAAACATATTGTCAAACATCAAAAAGGGGGAGATTATTGGTGCAATCTTGGTTAGCTCAGGGTTGACCTAGGTTGACTAGGCTCGGGTGAGTCGATGTCTAATAAGCTTGGTGAGCTTATGTTTGGATGTTTCGATATTTGATAATTATGTTTGAATGTCATATGATGTCAAGTGGGTCAAGGTTGACTGGAGACCTAGTGGGACTAGGCACACCTAGTGGGACTAGGTGAAGTCCAGGTGGATCAGGGAGATCGCACGCTGGCAATGGGAAAAGACCTAGTGGGACTAGGTGAAGTCCAGGTGGATCGGGTAGATCGCACGCTTGCAAGGTGGAAGTCTACCGAGAGAGTAGACCTAACTCGAGGGTTAGGCAAACCTGGTTGGGAATCAGGTTAAGTCCTAGTTGAGAGCTAGGATGGAGAAATCCAGGTTGGTTAAAAGGGTTGACCGAGAAATCTAGGTTGGTCAAAGGGGTTGATCATGAACACAAGTTAGGTTGGACTCAATCGATTGGGAGATCGATTGGGTTGTTGTCTCGCGAGAATAGAAAGGGTCTTAATCAATTGGGTAATTGATTAAGAATGGTCTTAATCAATTGGGTAATTGAGTAAGAAGGATCTTAATCAATTGGGTAATTGATTGGGTAATTGATTAAGAAGGACCGTAATCAATTGGGTAATTGATTAAGAAGGATCGTAATCGATTGGGTAATCGATTAAGAGAGTTTTGTTGCGAGAACAGAAGGTGGCTGAATCGATTGGGTAATCGATTCAACCTTCCCTTAATCGATTGGTTAATCGATTAAGGGCAGTCTTAATCGATTGTCTAATTGATTCAGGTTCAAAAACTAGCCGTTGAACGGCTATGTATGACGTGGTAATCGATTGGGTAATCGATTAAGAAACCCTAGGCGTCGGGTATAAGGGTTTTCACACAGGTTTTGATCCACAACACTTCTCCCCTTCTTCTCCTTCATCAGTGCCATTTCAAGGGAAGCCTTGGAGGATATTGCTACCACATTTCCAAGGTTCTAGAGGCAATCACAAGCTTGAAGATAGCAAGGAAAGCAAAGCTTGAGTTTATTATTGTAAATCTTGTAAGATTTCATTTTGTATTTGCTTAGATTCTTGTTGTATTTTATTGGAAGCTTGTAAGAGGTTTCTCTACCTCAAGAAGGAGATCTTTCATAGTGTATGAGAGCGTGAGGAGAGTGAATCCTTGGATTAGTCACCCGTCCGGGGTGGATACCAAGTAAATCCTTAGTGTTAGCGTTTGCTCGAGTCTTCCGCCGCGACAAATCATCACGGAGCAAATTGGAGCTAATCACCCCCCCTCTAGCTCGTCTACCAGTCACAACAGACTGGCCCTGGGGTCAGTCGACTGGTAGCGAGCTGGGTTATTTGTTTAAACAACCCTCTCCACTATTTAAGTAGCAGCTTAAAGCTAAGAGAAGATTATCTCTTAATTGTAAGATCTTCTCTCTAGTGCTCATCTTCCTCCTCAAACCCTAGATTCATCTTGTAAGGAGGAAGAAAGATTGTGAGAGGTTGCTCTCCACCGAGAAGGAGAAAGACTTAGCCGGAGATTGCTGGGGCGTGATCCACCGAAGGATCAAGGGATCGTCTACCACAAGGACATGTCGTGGAGTAGGAGCAAGAAATCTCCAAACCACGTAAAATGGTATTATGTTAGCATTGTTATTTTAATTATTCAGCTTCCACTCGTGCTAACATTGTAGGGAGAATTCAACTTGGGGTGATCGAGCTATTCACCCCCCCCCTCTAGTTGGGCCATCGATCCCAACAAGTGATATTAGAGCGCAAGGACGCCTTCAACGGACTGACCGCCGAGAAGAGCAAAATCTTTGAAATGGCCGGCTCACACATCCAACCACCAAAATTCGAGGGAGAATTCTTATGGTGGAAGAAGAGAATGGAGATATTCTTCAATACCGATTTTGACATAATGCTAACTATGAAAAACGGGTTTGAAGTGCCTAGGGATCAAGAGAACAAGCTACTTGATGAAATAAGATGGAGCAAGAAGCAAAGAGATGACCATCTAGCAAATTTTAAAGCTTTGCATCATCTACTAAGTGTACTCCCTCAACAAGAAGTAACAAGGATTGGGAGTTATTCAAGTGCCAAGGATTTATGGGAAAAGCTAGTAGATCTCATGAAGGCACTTCGGAGGCAAAAATTGCAAAGAGAGACCTTCTCCGATCCCAACTCAACAATATCAAACTTGATAAAGGGGAAAATGTATCAAATTTACATGCTAGATTTAAGGAAATACTCAACGGACTAACAAGTATAGGAGAACAATTATTCAACTGAGACATTTTGATGAAAGCCATCAATGCATTCCCAAGAACATCAAATTGGAGCTCAATGGTGGACTCTTACTACATATCTAAGGATCTAGAGAAAACATCTCTAGAAGAATTATTTTCAACCATGGAGTTTCATGAAACTCGAGTTGGAGGAACAATTGAAGAGGTATACAAGCCAAGGAGTATAGCCCTTGTAGCAAACAAGGGAAAAGGTAAAAGGAAGAAGACTTCCTCATCTGATTCAGAGGAGTCTAGTGCATCCATGGATAGTGATGCGAAAGCCTACATGGTAATAAAAATGAGAAAAGCATTTAAACATTTTTCTACTAACAAATCTCATGGTACGAAAGGATCAAGGAGCAAAAGTAGAACAAGGAAGATTATTTGCTACAATTGCCAAGGAAAAGGACACATGAGAGATGAGTGTCCCCTCTTGAAGAAGAAGAAAGAAGAGAAGAAGAAATTAAAAGAGAAGGAGAAGAAAGTGCAAAATTTAAAGGCTGCATGGGATGATTCATCCTCATCGGAGAAGGAGGAACATCATGTATCCCATTTCACACTAATAAGAATTGACGACAATGCCTCCACGTCATTCGAATTTGAAGATGAAGGGAGCTCAAGTGAAGGGGGAGGCTCAACTTCGGAATTAGACGTCTCGGTAAGTGAGGTATACAACTTACCCACTTCTACTCTTGTAAAAATAATTTCTAGCACTAATGATGATTTGGTTAATGCTAGAAAGAAGATTATGTACTTGAAAAATGAGATTAGCATGCTAAAGGAAAAAATTAGAATCCATGAAAATTAAGGATGATGTGGATGCTCCTTCTTGTATTTCAAATGATTCATGTTTAGAAGAAGAAAATAAAGATTTAAGGTAAAAGGTAGATAGTCTTACTAAAGTTTTGAGAAAATTTGAAATTTGCTCAAAAACACTAGATATGATAATTGAGAGTCAAAGAGCAAGTTTCAAGAAAGAAGGGTTATGGTTTGGAAAATCTAGCAATGGAAGAATCTATCATTGCTTACTTGCTAGAGGTCAAGCAAAGACCAAGACCCTAAGTAAGAAATGGATCCCTAACACCCTGTTTGGAAACCTTTCAAGTAAGGAATTGGATCTGGAATTGAATTCCAATTCCCATGTTTGGAATGAATTGTAAAAACAGAATTGAATTCAATTCAATTATTATATTTTTACGATTTTATCTTGCGAGGATAGAGCCGGAGCAACTTTGATTTGTTTTGTGAGGGGGCGATTTGGTAATTTAATTTGTTTAAGTGAAAGGAATTCAATTCCTTTCCCAAATCAGAGGTGTTTAGGTGTGATTTGTTTTGAGGTGTTTGAAAGGAATTGGAATTCAATTCCTTCTCAATTCCTTCCTGAAAATTGCTACCAAATGATGGAATTGAATTTCAATTCCCATAGGAATTCCAATTCCTTCTTTTCCAAACAGGATGTAAGGAGTACTTGGTTAACCCAATTAGGAAACATTTCTATTGGGTACCAAAGTCAATCCTCAAGGATTAGAGGATTTGAGGTTAAGTCAACCATTATATTAAAATTTCAAAATTTTAAAATTTGGTTGGCTTGAGACATTAAGGGGGGAGTTTGTAGCCCATAGTAGAATTTCATGATGAATTGGGCTAAATATGGTTTACCTTAAAAATATCTCATATTACTTTTCTTCATGATTGTATTTATGTATATGAGATGTTTGGATGATATAAATAGCACACTTATGCTTGTGGCATTTTGTTGAGTTATTAGATGTATCATATTATTGAAAATAGACCAACTATGGAAAAAATAAATGTTTAATTAATGTGCATCTTGCCCATAGATCATAGTTGGACATTTCAAATGATTTGAAAATATTTCTGTGTTTTATTTGCTATAGTATGGGTTTGTAAAACACATGGTTTCAAAACTAGAATGTAAGTTTGATACAAAATGGAGTGTTTTTCAAAAAATTTGAGTTTTGGTCAAAAAGTCAAACATATTTAGATTTTTCATAAAAATATATTTTTCTCTATTAGAATACATCATAAGAAATATGTTTGTAAAATTTCATAATTTTTCGAAATTTATGGAATTTTATATGCATTTTTGAACTTCAGCTCAAAAGTTGAAATTTTCAGATTGGTATGTATCAGTTGACTGGCTCAGGGGCCAGTCGACTGAACATTTTGTGACTTGGCATATCGCTAAGACCAGTTGACTGATAACTAAATCAGTCGACTGGGACAGGTAGTTTTTGATTTTTGTGTTGTTTCAGAATATGAAACTTGTCCCAAATTGATACTAATAGGTAATATTGCTTGGAGCAATCTTTTTGATGGTGTCAAAGGGGGAGAATTGAAAGGTTTAAGTTAGATTTTATCTTAACTCTTTATGTTTATGAGAAACATTGAAAATCTTGTGATAAGGCATAGGTTAAGGGGGGAGGATGCATGTTTATGCTTCTTAGTATACTATGCTTTTAATTTTCAATTGTTATGTTAGTACATAACTTAAACATATTGCCACACATCAAAAAGGGAGTTGGTGCAATCGACCCAAGGTTGATCGGGTAGATCATGGGTTTTGATGTGTGTGTCAATATGATTAAATTATGTTTTCATGTTGATTTGATATGTGTACTTGAGTCGTGCAGGACTTGGTGAATTACACATAAGTAACGAAGTGTAGCATCCGAGGGACGAGAGCGAAGGAAGAGAACTTCAAGGGCAAGCCAAGGAAGTAGATTTCAAAGGCATATGCGAAGGATGACATGGAGGTAAGCCGTGGGCTTGTGTGCGCATCCGAGGTACGAGAGCCTAAGGAAGAGAACTTCAAGGGGCAAGCTGAGGAAGTGGACCTCAAGGCATACACAAAGGATGGGCTTCGGATTGAGGTTGAGTGGACTTGTAAGCTGGGCAGTTAACTGGCAATGGGATCAGTCGACTGCCAGCGTCGAGTGGAAGTTCATAGAAAGATCAATCGACTAGTCCAAGGACCAATCGACTGGTGGGTTCGAAAAACTAGCCGTTGGCTGAGGAACCAGTCGACTGGCCCTGGGGTCAGTCGACTGGTAGCGGGTTGGGATGCTTGTTTAAACAACCCTCTCCACTATTTAAGTAGCAGCTTAAGGCTAAGAGAAGATTAGCTCTTAATTATAAGATCTTCTCTCTCGTGCTTATCTTCCTCCTCAAACCCTAGATTCATCTTGTAAGGAGGAAGAAAGATTGTGAGAGGTTGTTCTCCACCGAGAAGAAGAACGACTTAGCCGGAGATTGTCGGGGCGTGATCCACCTAAGGATCAAGGGATCGTCCACCTCAAGGACATGCCGTGGAGTAGGAGCATGAAATCTCTGAACCACGTAAAACGGTATTGTGTTAGCATTGTTATTTTAATTATTCAGCTTCCACTCGTGCTAACATTGTAGGGAGAATTGTGACTTGGGGTGATCGAGCTATTCACCCCCTCTAACCGGGCCATCGATCCCAACACGATCTAGCCAAAACCTCATCTTCAGCCTTATTTCATGTTGATCGTTTTCTTCTACCCGCAACACAAGAATCCACCTTCTCTAAATCAACAACTTTAATTGGGGATTCGCTGTCGGACACTTGAGTCTCTGGAACAAAAGTCGAAGTAAATGAATCACTTTCCATTGATAATTTTGTAGATATGAACTATATGGATAATTTGGTGGATATGGATTATTTGGTGGGTATGGATTATGTGGATTTGGTGGATATGGGAAATATGAATAATTTGGTGGAGTTTGGGAATTTTGGGAAAGTACTTTAAAAAAAATTAAAAAATCATGATTATTTTCATCCATTTCAGAAGAAAATAGCAGAGAGGAGATTTTTAGAGGGAGAGAGAGAGGTGTTTGAAGATTGAAATAAGAGTGATTGGAAGGGAGATATTTGAAGATTGAAATGAAAGTTGTAAGGTGATGAGTATTCATAGATGAAAATTGAATTTATTTTTATTAAAATAGCAGTTTGCAATAATTTCATGATCATTGTGGGCGTTTACTAGCCGTTTAGGTGACCGTTGCTGATCCCCAATCGATTACGGCTGCCCCAATCAATTAAAGGCATCCCCAATCGCAGTCCCGGGGTGTTCCCAATCGATTGAGACTGTCCCCAATCGTTATTAGGCCCCAATCGATTAGGCATCCCTAATTGACTCCCTAATTGATTAGGGATGTCCTCAATCGATTGAGAGTATCCTCAATCAATTGGGGATGTCATGTCATCTCGTCTTTTTGGTCAATGAACACGTTCAAACATCTAAACGCGTTTATCGCGTTAGCCCTTTAACGCGTTCGTCACAATGGTATTAAAGCACACGCTCGTTAATCGAGCATTATAACGCTCGATTAACCAGCCGTTGCAGGTGCTCTTAGAGACTCAGAGCTCAGGCATCCACGGTTCGATTAATGAGCTATGACATTTTGTAGGAATTTTTTCTCCAAATGAGGCGTGAACCCTGGGATGTTGGACTTCTAGACCGCTCGCCGTGAGCACTTCTCGATTTACCCTGACAACCGGTGAAAAACTTTCATGGAGTCAGATCGATCGCTCGAGGTTGAAAAAACTTCGTTAATCATCTTAGAGACTCGGAGCAAAATGGATTCAAGGATGGATGAGAAACACCAACAACATTGAACACTCGAAGATATTTGAGTGAAAAGATTTTAGAACATTTTCTCAAAGAGTACCTAGAAGTTTGTATGATCAAAAAATCCTCAAACAAATTTAATCGATCGGAGATCATTTTCAATAGATTGAAATATTGAGTCAACTTAAAAGTGCTGATTTTTAAAAAGTAAACTATAGGTAAGCTGAGTTGACTACACATTATTAGGCAATTGAGTATAAAAAAATATTATCTACTGGATTTGAATTTAAGCTTAATCAAATCCACTGTAGCAACATGGTTCGATCCAATCTCCAAACCTGGTGTAATATCGGACAAATGTCCAATCCGGGACCAGGATGCAGTAGAAGTATCATTTAAATATTTACTATTTAATTTTTAATTATAATGTATATTTTATAAGATTTGTTTTTAAAAATGAGATATATAATTATAAAATATTAAAATTTAATCATAAATATTTTTTGATTTATTTTAGTGATAGATGAAAAATTGTATGGGCTTCGGATACAATTATTCTATGGCTCATAGATAGACCGGCGCGTAAGTAAGTGTGTAGAAGAACAAACCCGGTCAAATGTAGCAATCAAGTTGGCTACCCGGCGACGCCCGGTTCAGATTCCATCCCACTCCCACCGTTCTTCTACCACATCCTCTGTTCTCTCCAACTCCCAGGAAGAAGAGCACGCCTTCTGCCCCCTCCTTCAATCGTTTCTCTCGTGATGAGCCTCGCCCTCTACCACGCCTCCGCTCTCACAAGCGCCCTCACCTGCCCCTCCACTCCTATCCGCATCCGCCACCGCGCTCTCTGCCAAAACCGCGCCTCCTGCCTTACGTTCCGCCCGTTGCGGGCTCACGCTTCCGATAATGTTACAATTTCGCCTAAAAGTTCTTCCTTTTCAATTGCGGAGCCGCAGCAGCAAGAAGAAGCATCAGACGAGGAGGATTTGGAAGAAAAAGAGCCTCCTTCCGTCGAGCCGTGGTTCCATGATATGGCCCAAGAGAGGGATATGAGGTCACTCCCCTCGCCCGAGCTCCAGGTTGTTCAGCTCGAGGATATCCCAGAGCAATGGAGGAGGTCCAAGATCGCGTGGCTCTGCAAGGAACTGCCGCCCTACAAACACTCCACTTTCGTCAGAATCCTCAACGCGCAGCGCAAGTGGATCAGGCAAGAAGACGCCACCTACGTCGCTGTGCACTGTATGCGAATCCGGGAGAACGAAGCCAGCTTCCGGGTGCGTGCCAGTAGTTATCTCCACTCTGCCCACCATCTGTTCGTTTATACGCCTACATCACTTATTACACTTGCTTAAACTCAGTTTGTTCTTGTCCCCCCCTAAAAATAGAATTTTTTCCCCAGCATCAACGGTGCTGTTCTTGATTTCTTCTGCATAAAACCAACTCCTGATTCTGGATTGCTCTTGGTTTTCTTTTCAGGTGTACAAATGGATGTCACAGCAGCACTGGTTCCTCTTTGATTTAGCTCTTGCGACAAAGCTTGCTGATTATTTGGGAAAGGACAGGAAATTTGCAAAATGTCGAGAGATCTTTGACGCTATCGTGAATCAAGGTCGTGTCCCCAGTGAGTCCACTTTTCACATATTGACAGTAGCTTATCTGAGTGCTCCTGTCGAAGGTTGCCTCCATGAAGCTTGCGGCATTTATAACAAGATGATTCAATTGGGCGGCTATAGGCCACGCCTTAGCTTGCACAACTCTCTCTTCAGAGCCATCGTGAGTCAGCCGAGTGGTAAAGTAAAGCATTATCTTAGACAAGCTGAGTTCATTTTCCACAACATAATCACTTGTGATCTTGAGGTGCATCAGGATATCTATGCTGGTTTGATCTGGCTCCACAGCTACCAAGACACCATTGACACGGAAAGGATTGCAGCTCTAAGGAAAGAAATGAAAATTGCTGGATTCAAAGAGAGTACAGATGTACTCATTTCCATCATGAGGGCATACTCGAAAGAAGGGAATGTAGAAGAAACAGAAAACACATGGCTCAAGCTTCTTCAGGGTGATTGTTGTTTCCCACCTAAGGCTTTTGTTTATCGCATGGACCTTTATGCAAGAGTTGGAGAGCCCATGAAATCACTGGAGATATTTGATACGATGAAGAATCAAAATATACCTGTTAGTTCGGTTGCATTTCTTAAAATCATAGAGGTCATGTCAAAGGCGGAGGAGATTGAAATTGCTGAAGCAATTTTTGAAGAGTACATTGGAACTGGAATGAAGCATCTTATGCCTGCCTATGAAAATTTGATGTCTATGTACTTCAGTTTGGGTTTAGATGATAAGTTGGCAGCAACATTCTATCAATGCCTGACCAAATGCAGTCCCAATAGGAGGATCTATAATATTTACCTGGAATCCTTGGTGAGAGTTGGCAACCTTGAGAAGGCTGAAGATGTATTTAATGAGATGCATTCAAACGGGACAATTGGTAGTAGTGCCCGGTCATGTAATGCCATTTTGGAAGGCTATCTTGCTTCAAGAGATTCTGTTAAAGCTGAAAAGATCTATGATATCATGCGCCTGAAAAAATATGAACTAAAGGCTGAACTTTTGGAAAAGCTACAAGAAGTTATTAGCTTGAACAGGAAGATAGTTAAGAGAAAAATAAGCATGAAGCTCAACAACGAACAGCGTGAGATTCTAGTTGGCTTACTACTAGGTGGTGTAAGAATAGAATCAGATGAGGAGCGAAGGAATCATGCCATCTTTTTTGAATTTGATCAGAATTCCAAGGTTCACTCTTCTCTGAAAGTACATATTCATGAAAGGTTTTATGAATGGTTAACATCTTCAAGTAGGTCTACAGATGATGACAAGGTGTTAAATCAATTTTGTACTGTGGCACACTCTTATTTTGGTTTCTTTGCCGATCAGTTCTGGTTGAACGGCCGACCCATGATTCCGAAGCTTATTCATAGGTGGTTATCAGCTCGTGTTCTTGCATATTGGTATATGTTTGGAGGCTTGAGAACTTCCTCAGGTGATATTTTGTTGAAGCTGAAAGGCGGTGGCTGCGGAGGCACTGAAAGGATCATTAAATCATTACAGGCACGATCCTTAGAATGCAGAACCAAAAGGAAGGGAAGAGTGTTTTGGATAGGATTTCAAGGAGCCAATGCCGATAGATTCTGGGAACTCGCTGAACCCTACATTTTGGCGACTGTTAAAGGTCATTTGGCTCCTGGTGGTTGTGTCTCAGTTAATGGAGAGGAAGAAGTTGAATTCAATACCTTGGAGTCTTGAGTCTGATATCGATTGAGGGCTGCCTCTTAGTGAAGAGAGAGAAAAAAAACAACCAGCTCGGTTTGATAAACCATTTGACGCTGAATTCACTGAGACATTTGAAACGAATGAAAATAAATGTAGGTGATGTTGCCATGAGGAAAATGTAGCTTTTGTAGAATGTCCTGTTTATTATATTTTGCTGCAACAAAAGCCAATTACGCTGTGTGGATGATTAAATTGATTTGCAAAGGGAAAAGTAAAGAATCTTCTACGTCTATTTGCTGGTTTGATCCTGTTTGACTATGAAAATTTAGCACACAAAGGAATCATATTAATGTTTTACGAACAGCAAAACAGATAGAAAAATTGGCATGTTTGGCAGTTGGTCGACGGCATAAAGGATTCCATAAAGGAGTTTTGTATAGAAAATTCTATGTTTCATCTATCCTATCAATGAGGATATTAAAGGATATATTTTTTAATAGAAGAGACCAATGGGAGTGCAAAATATAGTTCATGGTAGAAATTGCTAAGTATTTCTAACTAGTTCGATTTATCTAACAAATAGTTTGTCTTATCGTGAACCATTGTATTCGCATGAAATCCAGTCAGTAACATTATCATTGTAATGCTCTGTTATACTCGCCTTCAATTCAAAATTATGCGCCATTTCATCAACAACTATTAAAATTGAGCATTCTAAGATTTTCTTTAGGTTTTTAGCATGCATTTATTCAATAATGTCACTGTGAATTGATGAAATATATCTTCATTAATCTGTGCTATCTTATCCACATTTTTTATAGTCATATCAATCAAATGTAGACAAGAAAAATCTAGAATTATTCTGTCTTGTGACACTCTTATATGCATGACTTTGAATTCATAACCTCTCTTGTATGATATCCCTATGTTGGTTGTGCTCACAACACATGCAAATGGTTAGTTCCGCCTAGATCTTGATCCTCATACAATTGTCTACTTAGTTCGATAATTGCTATACGTGTAATTACGAATATTTATAAAAAAAATATTATGGATGGACGAAAGCTTAGTAGAGTTTACATCAAGAAATTGAGAATTTTGTTGATTTTCTATCAGGCTCATCAACAACAAGAAATGGATAAGGGAAGATAGGCAAAATAAAGCGGGAATATGACGATAATTGGAGCCTTCCCTCAGCTCAACAGCATCACGGACTATCCAATCTTCGATATGACTATTTACAGTAGCTTGAATGCCATTGACTAGTTGTGAATTCAAAGCAATCAAATTTTAGCTTTTGAAACCTCAATTGTCGTTGAGATTGATGCCAACTGTGATGTATGTCACCATTCATTGCTCTTCAACAGTTATA
>JAGFNQ010000151.1:180474-201591 GCA_024364735.1 Boesenbergia rotunda | reverse complement strand
AAATTCTAACCAGTTGCCTGAAACAATTTGTTTCCATTTCCTTCTTGAACAAATCCCTGTTTTCTGTTACTTTTCATGTTCTCCGTTGATATGTTTTTTATCTGATAGATTTTGTTTCTCTTTGTAGAGTACCTGGAAATCATGTTGTGTCAAAACATTTGTTGCCGCGTGTTCCGGAAGTGAGCGATGTGGACAACAGGTCACCGGCGAGTAGTCTTGGGTGATGACGAGGGAGGAGACTCGTGTCTGCAAGGTTAACACGAGCGTAAAAAAGGGGTACACTAGAAGGAGTTTTGGCGGAGTCCTCTCAGACGCTCAAGTCAGAAATTACTCAAAGATGGAGGAGTAAAGAGAATAAATTAGTAGAGTTAACCAAAAAAGTCCCCCCTTACATAGGGGTTTAAGCACCTTATATAGTTGTTGTTTTCCTCCTGCGAGTACTCACACGCTGCTGTAACCGTTCTCCTACTCCCACACCTCCTGATTTGTGGTTGTCTGCTAGTTATCGTTTACTGGGGCCTCCTAGTAATGGCGGTCATGCACATTAACTCGTGTGTTGTCCGTAATTGTTAGTCGACATTCTTATTTAGGGGAGGGGGCGTTCGAAACGGTTGTCACATAAATTAAATACGTCATTATTGTCGTTAACAATAAACCTTTCTTATCCGTATTCTCTCTCTCGAATTGGTCTTGGGCTTTGTTCTCCGAGCTGGGTTCGGGAACTCTCAGGGTTTGAGCTGGTCCCGAGCACATCTCTTCCGAGGTGCTCGCGGGAACTCCAGCCCGAGCTGGTCTTGGGTCTCCTTGCCTGAGCTGGTCTCGTGTCCCTTTCTTCCGAGTTGGCCTTGGGTGAAATCACCAGAGCTGGTCTCGGGTGATTTTCCCCGAGCTGATCTCGGGTGATCTTCCCGGGCATTTCTCATGGTACGCCAACTTCCATTGCCACGCGTTTAGCTTGGGCTATTGATCCCGATCTCAAGTCTCCCCTTCAAGTCTAATCGAAGAAAGTTTGCCTGACTGATTGAACTTGTGGCGTGTCGAGAGAGAAATGTATGGAGAATGTGTAGTTAACATTTCTCATTCCTTGATGACTTTATAGGTCATAGGAATCTAAATATTGAGTTGCATGCCTTGAGATCCGTGACTAACTCTCATCCACGCATCGTGCATCCATCCCCTTGCATCGTCGTTGCCCATCCCTTATAAAAGGGGAAGTGAAGATGACCTTCCACCTTCTTGCATCGCCGACCATCAGAGCTTGTTACTTTCACCTCCTCTCTTTGAAGTAAGTCTCACCAAGTCCTACTCACCTTCTTCTATCATCCACTTCTCTTCCTTAGGACCATGGGCAAGAGTGGAAAGGAAGAGGAAAAGAAAGGAAAGAGCAAGAAGGAAGAAACCAAGGAGAAACAGGCTTATCAGCCGAAGTGGTACGAGACCACGTCCTCAAGGGTTAAACCCAGTGTTTTCCAGGCCGCCTGTGAAACCTATGGCTTCCCGGCGAACTTTGAAGTTAGGGTTCCTATGCTCGACCAATCTCCCGTGGAACCTCCTTTACGGTTTTATATTTGTTTTCTAGGCCAAGTAGAATTTGGTCTTCATTATCCAATTCTCCCTTTTTTTTATGGTCATCTCTCAATATTTTGACATTCCCCTTCACCAAATAACTCCGAACGTCTTTGCTCAGATAAGCGGGGCGTTCATTTTATTCAAGTTGTTCGGGATATCCTTAACCTTCATTTTTTTTCATTATTTTTTTCCTTCCGAGCCTTGCGTCTAGAGAGGCTTTTAGTTTTACCACTCGTTTCGGCCACATATTCATAAATGACTTCCCTTCTTCCCACAAGGGATGGAAAGAGTGTTTCTTCTTCATCAGACTTTCTGAGCGACCTTTCTGCCTGACTCGTTGGCGGGAAGACCTACTTCCTCCTTAGAACTAGGTGACTTCCAATAAGATCAGGGGTACCAACGAGCCAGAAGCATCTTGTCTGGAATGGATTTTCATGGCCCAAACATGGTCCAATGCGAAGAGCTTCTATATTGGGTTAGGATTAGCCCCAAGGCCACCAGCCTTGGTCGTGATCTCAGTAAGTGTACTATTTTATTAAATGTATGTTTATACTAACTGATATTCTTTTGCTTTTGTTTTGCATAACCCATCATGCTCGCCCGATCTATGAGCAAGCTTCTCATGTGGGAGCTTGCAAATGAGAAGGCGCTTACTCCTTCTAAAGCTCCTACGGAGCCACCGACCGAGCCTGCTGAAGACTCAAAATCAAGAGCTTCACGCCTCCGAGCCATCCACTACCCAAGAGGTCGGCTCCTCCTGCACCCTCACCGTGGTACAAGGGAACGATGAGCAACTGGCTCTGATCCCTATGTCCGCAGCGGAGCCAACTCAAGCAATAAGTCCTCTACCTGCTGAGCGAAGATGACTTATTCTTCCTGTTGAGGAGGAGGAGGAGAATGAGCCACCTGCCATCCTTCAAAAGCCCACACCCCCTCCTGCACCTCAAAAGAGAAAATCTGATCAGCTCGAGCTTCCCTCCGCATTCCTGAGGACACGGTGGATACCATTCCTCTTTCCAAACGTCAAAGGAGGACGACATCGACCACCGCGATGTCCGAGGGGGAGATGGGGTCATTGTTAGTGATATGAGAAAAGTGTCCTAAGGCAATCGCCTTATGATTGTAATCATTTATTTTAATAAATGAATATTCACTATTTGAGTATACATGTTTATGTATTTGATTGAGATCTTAAACTCATTTACTGAATGTCCGCAATACAATTCACAACATGAGAAAATTTGTGATGAATTCACAACTAGTGATTATCTCTACATGTGCAATTGTGAAGTATTGAAATTGTCCCTAGTCGATGAATTGATAAATACGGACACTATCAATTCTGTTGAGACTAGCATCGGTTATTCTCTAATCAGCTGATTCTCACTGGCTGGTGACATTGGGATGTCCGGAGATAAACATGAATGCTAGTTAAGGGAACTAGTTCATTGGAGTGACTGGCTGTAAAACTTCATATGGTAGTCTACATATAGATATGTTAGTGAAGTTCTTACTACAGCTTAAGTGCGATGTTCCTTTGACTTGCGGTGTTCAAGTCATCTTGGTCATGGAGACTTATACTTTGACATCTTAAGCAAGCATCTCCAAGGAGGTGTGGACCTAGGATGATTGGGTATAAGCCGAAGTGTCCGAAGATGTTTGAACAGCCTATAAAGGATTCACCACTCCTTGCGAGGAGATGTATACCCAAGGCCTATCGTCGGATTGTTACTCGAATCCTCAGGCCAGAGCATAACTTGTTCAGAGTATGAATCTCTTAGATACATGAGAGTAATTAGAATCCGTAGGACGAGAAAACATTACTTGGGCTAGGTGTGACGTAGTTAACCTAGTGGGGACTGACACACATAGACTATGTCCTGAACCAAGTGGGTATAAGATGGTGAAGGGAATGGGGCACGATTCATTATAGCTGCTGTAGGGTTTTAGAATTGTTTCTGAGGTCAACCGTTGATCTTTCGATTAATTGGGGATCATGATGTACTACTAGGTGCCACTCATGATCATTCTATAATTGGTTAATTATAGACGACCAACATAAATCAAAAGCCTATTTAGTCACACGCACTACGAGTAATCCGAGGAATTTAAAACGAGTTGAAAATTAGATTTTCCAATCAAGAGAGATTAGGTTTGGTTGAGTCAAACGATAAGTCGAATCTGAATTTTTCAGAGACGCATCGGAAGCGTAAAATGGCTAAGTCTTTTGAAGACTTAATAGATGAATTAAATGAGTTCAATTCATTGGGGCGTGGCCTGGATAGGCCGGCCAAAGAGGGTCCCCACCCTCTTTGCTTGGCCGGCCACAACAAAGGGAGGGAACCAAATTGTTTGGTTCAATTTATAAAATAAATCAAGTGTGGTTTGTTTTATAAAATTATGGATGATATAAATTTTTTATATAAACCAAGGTTTGGTTTATTTTTCATGGAAATTAAAATGAACCATAGATTGATTTATTTTATTTTATAAAATCAATCATGGATTGATTTACCATGATAAAGAAATTTATATAAAGAAATTTATTTTTCATGGAAATTAAAATGAACCATGGATTGGTTTATTTTATTTTATAAAATCAATCATGGATTGATTTACCATAATAAAGAAATTTATATGATAAATTTCTTATAAAAATTTATTCCATAAGAAAAAAGAGACTTGGTTGATTTTTTATCATGAATTAAAATATGATTTTAACCATGATATAAAATCAAGACTTGGCATGATGGAATAAGTCATAGAAAATTTATATGATAAATTTCTTATGAAAATTTATTCCATAAGAAAAAAGGAGACTTGGCGGTTGAGAGGCCACTATATAAAGGAACCAAGGCAAGGCTTGGAAATTAATCCAAGAGATTAAGCAATAAGCTCTCTCCCTCTCCTTCTCTCCCTCTCCCTTCTCTTGTGCCGCCGGCCAAAAGGAGGGACCCTGCTGCCGTGAGCCACTGCCACCACCGGCCTCCTTCTCCAGCGTCCAAGCTCCGGCGATCAGCCACCTTCGGCCACCAAGCAGCTGCCGCAAGGAGAAGAAGTGGGCGCAACTCCTTCCTTCTTTCCGGAATCTTGATTCCGTTCTTCGCTTGGTGGTTAGTCTTCCGACTTCTCGCTTGGTATTCTTGTCGTGTCTTTGGAGGATCTAGTAGTTCTTGTCGACACGAGACTCGTGGCTTTGCGAAGTCATCCCGAAGAAAACTCGGCGTGGACGCGAATAGAGGCGGAGTTTCCAAGGGATGCTTACGGTTGGATCTCGTCCCTTCCTTCGAGTTACGCGAGGTAATAAGTAAATTAGTTTACGTTTCTGCAAAATTTTAAATATATGATCATACCTACACTAGATAAGGTTGCATGCTTAGATGTGTGGTTAAATAATTTGAGAAATTATTTATGCTAAACCTTCCGCTGCACGTAATTAATTTTAAAATTACGAACTCGCATCCATGTCAACATGCACCCGGTCCCAACAGTCATCCTCTGGGGAAGCCCACTCCCTTCCTCCCTCGCTAGGGGCTCTCAGCCCAAGGGAAAGAGAGTCCAGTTTGAAGAATCGGAACTTACGAGCTCCCGTCTCCGCCGAAAAGTACAGGCGGTCGAGAAGGCGGCTATGCTCGGGCTCTAGCATATTAAGGAGCTACCGCAGGGGAATCACCCTTCGGAGGAGGTATCGTCGAGCACAGATGACAGCGCTCCAGGGCCCTTTGTCATCCCCATCGAGGAGACTTGCCTAGTGGTTCTCCCTGCCCGCCGCTCCAAAGCTACCTTTGACATACCCTCTCCGAGGAGCCGGGAGCCGATGAGGGAGCGAACCAAGGAGCATATCACCTCCCTCAGGGGTGTGACCTCAGCTAGAGTAATCGCCAGGTTATATAGTCCCTCATAAAGGTATAATCCTGTCTATCTTTTCTTATTATCTCTGTTTTTTAACTCTTACTGCTTTTTGTATTATGTTACATTTGAATGCTTGCTCTTGGGTTGTCGGATGCTTCTTGAGCAAGAGACCGAAGCACTGCGATAGCAGGTGGCTGGGTTAGAGGCGAATGTGTACCGAGTTCAAAGGGAAGGTCAGATGCAGGCTGAGGTTTCCGGAGACCTCCGGGCCAAGCTGGAACATTCAATAGGCAACCTCTTGTCTTTAGAGTCGAACTTGCACAGCGTCCGACATCGGGAATGCCTCTTGTCAGAGAGAACTGCATCTCTCTCGGCAGGCGTGGCTCAATTAACGCAGAAGAGGGAGTAGCTCCAAGCTCGGGAGGTCAAATTGAAGGAGGATATTCGTCTTCTCGAGTCGTCCAAGGAGGAGCTCAGTGGTCAGATCAAAGAGTAGACAACCAAGCTAACTAAAAACGAAGTGGAACTACAGGTCAATGATGCTTATGTATCTAACCAACAGGAGAGTATCTCCCAAGCTGAATCTCTTCTGTCGATGGCCCGGGAGCAACTTTAAGAAGCACTCACTGCCCGAGACAGGACGCTGGCTGACATTCAAGAATAAAATTTGATCGGGACTGGGTTCTCTAAGAATTAGATGACTACAATGTTGGGTTCTCCTAGCACCAAAACACAAGACGCAGCGGAAACAAGAACCCTTGAACGATCCATGCGAAAGAAAAACTCGTACGAAGTTCATCTATCTAATAGATTTATCTACTGTTTATACCTTTGAAGCGTGCCCTTCATTTATCCCACTCGTCCAAGATGCGTCGGATCTCTTGCACGTTCAAACGTCCGTGCCTCTATTCGTATCCACACGGACACAATCTCTCAACTTCGGGAAGAACTACCATAGTGGTGCTAGCAACTTGAGGTAGTTCACAAGACCACCAGGAAACCACAAAGGTTTCGGCCAAGTAGGAGGGGAGGAAGAAGAGAAGAAGGGAAGAAGAAAAGCACACACTTACCATTACAAATGACAAAGCCCCTCTTTTATATTCATCCCATGAATATGAAGAGTCTTTTGTCTCTTTGACTTCCCTTCATTAAGACCAATAAAAAGCACATTTTTCATATGACTCTTTACCTTCTCTTCATCTAATGAAGAGAGATTTTTCTCTTTCCCCATGCGATTCCGACCGGGCCTCTCGGGCTTCCGACTCGGTCTCTCGACCAAGTCTCCCGAGTGCTGAGCTCCGACCCAGTCCGCCGAGTGACAAGTCCCGACTACCGAGCCCCGACTGCCGAGTGCCGAACCCCGACTGCCGAGTGCCGACCCAGTCTGCCGAGCTCCCAGCCCAGTCTACCGAGTGTCGAGCTCTCGACCCACGCTCCCGAGTTCCCAACTCGAGCTCCCGAACTGACATCCCGAGTTCCCAACTCGGGCTCAGATCCCCCGAGTTCCCAACTCGGGCTCAGGTCTCCCGAGTTCCCAACTCGGGCTCAGGTCTCCCGAGTTCCCAACTCGGGCTCAGATTTCCCGAGTTTCCAACTCGGGCTCAGATCTGCTGATCAAATTTTTTGAAGCATCGTGTCCTTAGTGTGTAACCCAATAGGTTCTCGTGACGTTGGCAATGCGCCTAAACACTTTAGACATATAAGCAATGAGCGGCATCTAGTAATGCATCATTGCTACCCAAGTAACAAGAAAAATCGAGATCCGACTAAACCTCCGTGGCTATGATAGTGTATGACCTTGTCCTTCTATCCTTGATATCTAGATTGACCAATGAGGTATAGACCGTGTCATCCTCAATCAATCTTGTGTTTCCTGATCTCCGAGTAGACTCACTCAAACAAATGAGCTCAATATCTCATATTGACTCATTTGAGCATGACCATGCGTTTCAGTAGTCCTACTCTGTAACGCCCGCTTTTTTTTTTAAAGCGGCGTTACGTTAACATACTTATGGCATGTAGACATCATAATGCAGCGGAAACCTTTAACTTACACCTACATGCACTTACTACTATTCCTAACATCCTAACATGGGAACTTGGCATATTAACTTTATACTTAGCATCATATCCTGTCATACTTAGCATTATGTCATACTTAGCATTGTGTCATACTTAGCATCATGTCATAGAGTCATATTCAAGCACATAATAGTAAAGATTAAGTTCTATCATAAGACGAGCAAACATATGGTTTCTTGGCCAAGTCACTATCACACACATGCTTCATTGCCCTCCTGCTGCTTCCTTACTGTCCCCTTGCGTGATCTGCGGTATAAGAAAATAAGACTATAAGCACACAGGCTTAGTAAGACTCTTTCCTACTCACTAAAACCATTCATCACTTAATCATGAGCACATGTAACATTAACATACTTAGTGCTTTACTTAGAACATAAGCCTTATCATCACTTAGCATACATTCGACATGTCATGGACATAGCTTAATCACATTCGTAACATGGCATAAACATAACCATAAAACATTCATGGCATGACATAATACTTGGCATAAACATAAACATCGTAAATATTCATAGCATGGCATAATACTTGGCATAGACATAACATAATAAACATAGCCTCACAAACATTCTTAGCATGAACCTAAATAAAATCATGACATCCTAACTCGGCACAAACCTAATTAAATCATGGCTTCAAAAACTAACATGAACATAAATAAAATCATGGCATTCTAACTTAGCATAAACATAATTAAATCATGGCATCCTAAACTAGCATGAACATAAATAAAATCATGACATTCTAACTTAACATAAACATAGTTAAATCATGGCATCCTAAACTAGCATGAACATAAATAACATCATGGCATCCTAACTTAGCATAAACATAATTAAATCATGGCATCCTAAACTAGCATGAACATAAATAAAATCATGACATCCTAACTTAGCATACACATAAGTAAATCATGACATCCTAAATTAGCATGAACATAAATAAAATCGTTTGCATGAACATACCTTGCATAAACTTACTTTGCATACTATTCTTATCATAGATATAAAAGCATAAAATCTTATCAACATAGCATAATGCATAACATGAATGAATGCATGAGTGGAATGCATATACATAAGGATGCTTAACTTTTAAAACATACTTTTAAATGTTTAAACGTAATCATCATATCATTGGGCCCTGGCTTGTACCACATACATACATCATAAGCGCGCATCCCTAAGTAAATACGAGGTAGCTAGTCTCGACCTACTAGGGTAAGGACAGCATAGTCGGTAGTCCCCGAACCGAGGCGTTCTTAAGGTGCCCATCCCTATTGCACAGCTTCGGTAGTGCCAGAACCGTGGACAGCATAGTCGGTAGTCCAGAACCGGGGCGTTCTTAAGGTGCCCATCCCTTGGACCCATACTTCGGTCCGGTACAAGCCCATTCATAAAGTAAAATACTTTACATGCTTCATCATTCATAAGACATTCATGGCATCTTTAACATAGCATAACTCGTTACGGCTCGGCCCGTCTACCGGCCCATTTACCGGTCCTCACGACCGTCGTACCGTCGACCATCGACCGTGCCGTTTAGCATATTTATGCCTTAAAGACATAAGCATCATCTTTCATTCATAACATGGCATGCATCTTCTTTCATAAAACATAGCATGCATCATCATTCATAGAGCATGGCATACATACAATTATTCATAACCATGGCATACCTACATATCATTCATAAGACATGGCATACATACATACTATTCATAAAACATGGCATACCTACATATCATTCATAGATCATGGCACATGTCTAAAACATTTATGACCTAGCATACAATTCATGACATATAAACTAAGGGTTTGGTTAACATAGAATTCTTCCATCTTACTTAAACATACATCTTAATAACCTATACCCAAGCATCTCGGTAGGTTTAACCCAACCCTAGCCCTAGGTTAGATCCTTCGCCGAAAGCCCCAAGGAAACCCTAGGTCCATGAAACTTCCCATAACTTCCCAAACAACATCTCCTACATTCATACTAGGCCATAGGAAACGTTTGAGTTCATACTTAAGACCAACCCTAATCCTTTAACCCTAGTCTTGCTCTTGGCCGAAACTTCAAGGCCATGGGGGCATGGAGAAATTCCATTAAAACCCCAAATCAATCGCTTAAACACCAACCATATCTTATCATAGGGCCATTGGAGCCCTTACTTGAAATAAGTCCTTACCTTCCACCCTATTAGGGTACTTGGCCGAAACCTATAGGGTCTCTAGGCCATGTGAAACATTCACATAAATACCCTCCATCTCCCTTATATCATGATAAAACATAAACATATACTTAAGGTTTTAAACCCAACCCTACACATGGGTTCTTGATGTTGGCCGAAACCCTAGGGTATTCTAGGGTACCCCAAAAATTTCCAAAAATTATTTTTAATCTCTAAACATCATAAGAGAATATTAAACAACATTATAAAGATTTTTAGCATCATCTTTGACCCTAAACTTCTAGTGGCCGAAACCCATGGGACATCCTAGGGTTCTTGGTTTGCTTTTCTTGTTTCTTTTAACATCAAATCCCAAAAATCAACCAATATATCATGCTAAAAACATAAGAAACTATTACACCACAGGTGAGGGAGTCTTACCTTGGTTGATCTTGATTTTTAAACCTTAAAAGAGAAGGAAATTACAAAATCTTTGGATCCTTGAGCCTCCTTGTCCTTGTATCCTTGGAAAACCCTTAGATCTTGGAGATGAGACCTCTTGTGGAGCTTTTCCAAGGGAGAACCCTTCCTTTGGTGTTCGGCTAGGATGAGGGGAGGAGGAGGAAGAAAATGCAAAGTGATGGAAGGAAAAGGTAACTCCCAAACCCCCCTCTTTATAGCCCATTAAGGAGGTAAATGAAGAGTCTCTCCATGACCCTTCATCTTCTTCTAAGCCTTAACCAATATCCACTTCATTCCTTCATAACATTCCCTTGCTAGGTGAGTTGGTTAAAGCATACATGGTTGTACAAGAGGTCCAAGGTTCAATCCTTGGTAGATGCACAATTTTTTCCCACTTATTTTTATTTTATTTTCCTAGTATTTTCGAAAATTCCTCAAAAATTCCCCCATAATTATGTTAATATTTCTTATTAAAATCTCTTTATATTTATACTAATTTTCATCTAAAATCCACCAATAATTATGGTACTAAAAAGCCCATATAAGGCCCATTAATGCCCCTTTTTCTCAATTTAAATGAGAAAACATGTATTTTCTAGGCCAAAGTTCGCATTAATATTTCTAGGTTCCTCAGAAAATTATCTAGACATGCTTAATATTTTAAGAAAATATTAAGAGAATTTTCCGGGTCGTTACATACTCGATCAAGGGGTCCACAGATATCACTCCCGTCATACGGGAGGGATAGATCCCATCTACATCACTCACATCCCTCCGCATAATTCATTATATACCTAGTGATCGCCTTTATAACTCCTTATGTAGGGAACCGTAGTGACTTCAAGTCTAACGACTATTCATACCAATAGTTACATGAGAAAGTCTATGACACTCATATGACAATCTATGAAACTTTCTCATCGCGGGTCATTTAGTACACATTCTCCAATGTATACCATGTGTCATCTTAATATCACATATCCATGACTTGTGAGCTCAAGTCATCAGTTGACCTACATGCTAGTCTCCATGCATTAATATTGTCCCTGGATATTCATGCTTGACTAGGAATAGTTTAGTGTAGTGTTCTCTACATTATCTCACTATCGATTCAACCAATCGATATAATGTAGATAAGAACCTACTACCCAAGGACATTATTATACTTAGTTATTTTGGCACAAATACAAAGTAAGTATAATAACCAAACATGCATTTATTAATAATAGAATATGATACAAAATGTCCCTAGTCAATCATCACATAATTGGCTCTAGGGTTCCTACTAACATACAAGGCCGGTGAGGAATCCCGCCAGTCTGGAGTGGAAACCACGGTTAAGACCAAGTTTTTCCAGTTTGAGGAGTTCGGTGACATCATGGTTGGACAAGTACTGAAGTGATTTGAACAGAGCTTTAATGGAGCTGTCCAGCAGATTGAGCGAGCTAGGGTACTGAAGCCAGGTGTCACCCTGGATTTCCTCAGCATTGGTCGAGCATGGGAGGAATTGTCTACCAAAGAAAAAGAACTTTAAGGCAGTCTTAGTCTTTACTGTTCATCTACCAGGCCTTTATAATTGTAAAGTATGTACCCTTGTTTCCTTGTCTTTCTTAAATGAATATATATCACTTTGCACCCTACGTCTTATATTTCTGCCTTTATAATTCTTCTGGCCGTAACTTATACTTTGTATGTCGCCCTATCAATGCAATGTCAACACCCATCCCTTTCTTGTCGAGCACTCTTTCTATGCCACCCCATGCTTAATATGGCTACTCCCGGTTAGACATCCTCAACACCCCGGCCAGGTCTATACAACTTAGACATTCTACACATCTTGGGCGTTCTCGGCACCTCAAGTTGGTAGGAACTCGAGTTGCTCCCAGTCGGGCATCCTCAGCGCCTCGGCCAGGTCTACATATCTTGGGCATCCTCGGCACCTAGAGCTGTCAAACGGGCCAACCCGTGGCGGGGCGGGTCCGCCCATGGCGGGGCGGGGCGGGGCGGATCGACCCGTCATCTAGGTGGGTTGGAAAATCCCCAACCCAACCCAATCCAAGGCGGGCCATGGGTTAGGCGGGCCAACCCGCGGGCCCATCAAAATAGTTTTAAAAAATTAAAATAAATTAAAAAATCATATATTTAGATTTCATCAATCAAATATATTAAGAAATATATTTTTTAAATATAAATGAATACAAACGAGTACTCATGTGATGAAAAATATTATTTTTTATTTCAAAATAATAACAAAGAAAGATAATAAATTGTCATAAAACTTAACTAACATGTGATTCTCAACCCGCGGGCCAACCCAAGCCCGTCGCGGGCCGACCCGTGCGAGTCGCGGGCCTAGGCGGGTTGGCCCACGGTGGGCTTGGGTTGCTTAAATTCTAACCCAACCCACTTAAATTGATTGGCGGGGCGGGTCAACCCGATGGGCCCAACCCAAATTGACAGCTCTATCGGCACCTCAAGATGGTAGGAACTCGGGCTGCTCCCGGGTGGGCATCCTCTACGCCTCGACCAGGTCTACACATCTTGGGCATCCTCGGCATCTCAATATGATAGGAACTCGGGTTGCTTCCGGTCGGGCGTCCTCAGCGCCTCGGCCATCCTCAGCGTCTCGGCCAGGTCTACACATCTTGGGCATCCTCGGCACCTCAAGATGGTAAGAACTCGGGCTGCTCCCGGCCGGGCATCCACAACGCCTCGGCCAGGTCTACACATCTTGCTTTCATTGGCTAACAACATTTTTCCTGTTTATTCAATTCACCAAGTCCCAAGCAAATACAAAATATATATCTGAGCATAAATATTACATGACCGACTTACTGGGCGCGGTAAGGTTGGAGGTGACTTACGTTCCATGGTCTCTCTAATTTTTTGTCATCAGCATCTTGCAAATAATAACTACCACCCGTGAATTTTTCCACGATCGTGTAAGGTCCACTCCATTGAGGTTCGAGCTTTCTAACGTCGCCGACCGGCTTAATCCTTTTCCAGACCCAGTCTCTGACCTGGAAAGTCCAAGGGATCACTCAGCGGCAAAGAAGGCCTCAGTCACCTTAGTGTAGAGTTGCCTCCGCGTTGATTCGTCACCTATCTCAACATGGATCACGACCTCTGCGCTATCGACCAAATTAAAAGGACTTTGCCCAGTTCCCTCTTTGGGAGTTGCTCAATAGGACCATAGAACACTCGGGAGTTCTTCGACCCAACTTTCTCCGACGTGTTCTAGCTTTATCTTGAGTCCTTTGATTATTTCACGATTAACAACTTCAGCCTGACCATTACTTTGGGGATAAGTGACGGAAGTAAAGGCCTAATGAATACCTAGTCCTTCACACTATTCTCTAAGCTTGCAATATGAAAATTGTCTACCATTATCTGACACCAATTTATGAGGAATTTCATACCTACATACTATATCTTTCCATAGGACCTTCATCACAGCGGCCTCAGTAATTTGAGTGAGCAATTTGACTTTAATCCATTTGTAGAAGGAATCCACTAGAACCAACAGGAACTTCCTTTGCTGTGGACCTGTCGAAAAAGGACCTGCTATGTCTATTCTCCACAGATCGAAGGGACAAGAGATAGTAGAGACTCAAAGTGGCTCAGTTGGTGTGTGAGCAATATGCTGGTGTCTTTAGCAAGCCTCGCATCCGACGATGAACTTGTTAGCATCCACCTGTAATGTAGGTCAGAAATATCTGGCTAGAATAATCTTCCTAGCCATCGACCGGCCGACGATATGAGCCCCACTGATGTCTTCATGAATTTCTCGCATGAGATACTCAATGTCCTTGGGGCCAACACACTTAAGTAATGGCCTGGCGAGCAATCTCTTGTAAAGTTGTTCTCCAATTAAAGTGAACCCAGAGGCCCTACGATGAAAGAGACGGACCTCTTCACAACTTGCAGATACTATTCCATTGAGTAGGAACATTACATAAGGTTTTCTCCAGTCAAGCAGTATAGTTTCAGCAAGTTCTCCATTTATCTGAGCCACAAGTCCCTCCTGGATGATAGACTCTTCCAATGTCTATAACGCTAAAGAGCTCGCAAACTTGGCTAGTTCATCTGCCTTGATATTATCCACTCGGGATATTTTCTACAGAGTTACTTCAACAAAAGAAGATTTTAATTGCCTATATGTAGTTACATACCTTTGTAGGCATTCATTCCGAACTTCAAAATTTCCTTCGAGCTATTGTGACACTAATTGATAGTCAGAATACAATATAACTCGAGTGGCTCCGACCTGCTTAGCTACTTATAGCCCAACTAGTATTGCCTCATAATCGACTTCATTGTTGGTGGCTTGAAAATTAAGTCGGACCGATAATCATAGCACATGCTCCCAAGGTGAGATCATTAAAATTCCAACTTTGCTTGATCTGTGATTGGATGAACCATCAATGTAAATCTTCCAAGCTTCCTTAGATTTAAGTAACGGAATTGCTTCGAGCATGAAGTCGACTAGAGCCTATGCATTGATAGTTGTTCGAAGCTGATACTCAATCCCATACTCGCTTAACTCTGTAGTCCACTTAGTCAACCGCCCCGATGTCTCGAGATTTATAAGAGCGCGTCCAACCAGACCATTAGTGAACACGACGATGGGATGAGCCAAGAAGGCCTCAGTCTCCGTGTTGTTAATACTAGCGCATACGCTAATTTCTTCAAGGTGGTATACCTAGTCTCTGCATCTTTAAGAAGATGATCAAAGAAATAGATAGGATATTGAATGCTACCTTCTTCACAAATAAGTACGAAACTTACAACTTGTTCAACTGCAGATAGGTAAACAAAAAATGTCTCTCCCTTCAGCGGCTTGTATAATATGGAGAGTTCAGATAGGTATGCCTTTAAATCTGTAAAGGTCTTCTCGCATTGGTCATCCCATTCGAACTTGAATGCTTTCCTCAAAATTTTGAAGAAAGGCAGAGTTCTATCGACTGACCGAGATATGAACTAGGATAGGGTCATGATCCTTCCATTAAGCCGTTGAACCTCTCTGAAAATGCTGGGAGATGACATATTTAAAATAGCCTACACCTTTTCAGCATTTGCCTCAATTCCTCTCTCTGTTATCATGTATTCGAGAAAACGCCCACTTTTTATCCCGAACAAACACTTAGCTGGGTTCAGCTTCAGTCTATTAGCTCTTAGGGTGGCAAATGTCTCCTCTAGATCAACAATCTGTAGGACCGATGCACGTGAGAGGGGGGGGTGAATCACGTGACTTTTAAAATCTTCGTTATAAAATCAGAGTCGATAGAAAATTATACGATGCTTTTTATAACGTGCGCAGCGGAAAAATTAAAACGAAATGCGAAAGCGAAAAATAAAAGAAAAAATTACACGAGGAGTTTTACTTCGTTCGGAGCCTTCGCCGACTCCTACTCGAAGGCCCAGGTTCCTTGAACCTTTCCTGTGGGCAATCCACTAAAAACCTCTACCGATAAACTACCGATAGAGTGATTCGAATACAAAATTGGGCGGAAGTGTAACAGCCCTACACTTCCCCCTTAAATAATTTAAGTGCAAAAAAAAAATTCGTTACCCAACACTTAGATTTATCTGAAGCAGCTTGGGTGTTGGGAGCGATCTTCCAGCAGCGGTCGGACAGCGTCGAGTCAAAGCACAAACCGCAGCAGAGGAGGGTGGAAGCAAGAGAGCGCCAAAGCTTGAACCAGAATCAAATTTTCTTGTGTGTTAGAGGGCTTGCTTGCTTCTATTTATAGTGCCTCGATGCATGATCTTCTCAGCTCAAATTTTATCCATCAACAAGATAAAATAATAAAAAAAGATAATGTTTCTATCCTTTGCTTCAATTAAGAAAATAATTTAAATAAAATATAAATACAGAATATTGAAAAGTTAACCGAGAGGTTTTATCCTCTTACAATTTTAATTAATAATTTAAAAGGAGATTTTATCCTTCCAGCTAAGCTTTACGTGAGAATTTTAAGCATTAGTAGGAATAATTTTATTCTCTAAAAAGAAGGAAATACGAATAATTTAAATAATAATTTATCCTCCACCAAGGCTTTAGATAAGGAATAATTTTATAAAATTCAACTGCAAAATTCTAATTAAATAAATTCTGTAAAAATAGAGTTAATGCATTTAGAATCTAATTAAATAAATTCTGTAAAATAGAGTTAATGCATTTAGAATCTAATTAAATAAATTCTGTAAAATAGAGTTAATGCATTTAGAATCTAATTAAATAAATTCTGTAAAATAGAGTTAATGCATTTAGAGTTAATTAAACCCCGTCCAAACCTAGATAAGGATCTAACCAGGACTCAACCGAGGTCACCAAAATGGGCCTAAGTTGGACCGCACCTACAGTCCTAAAATAGGACCCGTCCTCACTGGTTCGCTCCTCCAGTGACTTACCTCACTTACCTCGTGCAGCTCTACTCAACTTCTTAACCCACCAGGTCTTCCTGCCAGGGCTCAACCACCCTGGTCTTTTTGCCAAGTTTCAACCAACTTGGGCTTCAGCCAGTTGTCAGGCCCCGTGAACCCAACTGGACTTCTCGCCAGGACTCAACCACCCTGGACTTCCCGCCAGGACTCAACCACCCTGGACTTCAGCCTGGTGTCAGGTCCTAAGTCTTTCAACCCTGCACACTTAGTAAAGAGGTCAAAACCAAAAGCAAGTCTAACTTTAACCTATTTGTCATTCATCAAAACTCAGGTTTAACTATTAGTGCAAATTGCACCAACAATCTCCCCCTTTTTGATGCAATGACAACCTGGGTTAAAGTTAGAAAATACCAGATAAAGCAATGAGTCCAAGAATAATATGCAAATGACATGCTCTAAGATCAAAAATTTTTAATTTTCTAACTCAACCCTTAAACCCTCCCCCTTTGGCATTCATCAAAACAAAGAAATAATAAGTGCGCAAGCATCAGAAATAAAACAAGCAATCAAGTAATATGCCAGCCAAGTAAAAAAATACTTTAAGTATTTGGGGAAGAAAAAATGCTTAACAAGCATACTAAGTTTCTGAACTGATTCAGAGGGGTAAGTCAAATTCTTAATTTAACACAAACAATCTGAGAGCATAAATGTTAAAGGAAATGACTAGGTGTAAATTTAGAAATGACTTTTTGAACACCATTTTCAAAAATTAAAAAGGGCTACCTTCAAAATCTTAATCTTTTCCAAAATAAAGAATATCTCAAGGCTAATAATGAAAAAGAGAAGATTTTCCAAAATTTTCTTTTCAAAGGATCATTTAGAATATTTTCAGGATTAATTTGAGAAAAAAAATTTCAAGATAATTTTTTTTTTTAAAATCCTTGTTCAATTAAAGAAGATATTTTCTAAAACAGTTTTCACTAAACATTTTTGAGAGTTAGAATACAAAATATAAACTCAAGCTCCCCCTGAACCAAGTAAGAAAGTTTAGCCCATTTTGAATGTCTAACCGTAGTTACTAGCTAACTATCTATAGGATAGTAGTTTTCACTAGGTTAGTCAAGTCAAGTACTAGTGTCTAGCTTAGCTTTACAGAAAGACTACTTGACTTGATCAATATGAAGTTGGTATTTAACGCCCAGACTTGCTACGATGCACAGGTTTAAGCATTCTGAAGTCCAGGCAATACCCTATGCATCTCACCCCGTTCTAAGTTTTAGCATACACAAACATGTTATACCTAATGTGCTTTGTGAGATGCGGCCTCTAAATCTATAGGAACATGCATCTCTAGGGGTCAAACTTAGGCTAAGTCCACCAGTCTCGAAAGTCAAGTTTGAAATCAAAGTTAATTTTTTATAAATTAAGTGTGAAAATCAAAGTCAATTTTGAAAATCAAGTTTAAAAAATACACATTTTAGAGAGTACAAAAAATGCAAGTACAAAAATTAACTCTAACTCAAGCTATGTGTCAAACAGAATTTGTGAGTTGAGTAAAAGTGATTAGGTCAATCCTAGTCTACAACACACATTCCTATTAACCTTCTTAAATTGCTAAATTCAGATTCAGGAAGTGGTTTAGTGAATATGTCATCTAGGTTAGATTTGGATTCAACATGATTAAGTTCTATTTCCCCTTTATTAACATGATCTCTAACAAAATGGTGCTTAATTTCTATATGTTTGGTCCTAGAGTGGTTTGATCAGACATTCATTGGATAGGAACCTAACCTTATAACCAGTGTCACACAATTAGCTAATACTCAGTAAATTGAAGTGAAAATTTTCAACAAGTAATACATTTGTAATTATAAAATCAGACTCAAGTTCAATATTACCTAGGTCAATTACCTTAAGTTTACCGTTATTTCCAAAAGCAACGGTCCCTAGTCTTTTGTACTTGAGTTCTGTAAATTTGGTGGGATCCCCAGTCATGTGTCTAGAGCACCCACTGTCAATAATCCATTTATTTACCTACAGTTAAGTAAAAGATTTAGAACTTAGGTTAAGTTTTTGAATTTTTTTTTTTTAAATTTAAGAAAATTTTAAACATCCTAAAGAATTTAAAACTTGAATTTGAATTTTGAATTTTATTAATTTTTGAATTTAAATTTTGAATTTGAATTTTGAATTTGAATTTTTGAATTTTGAATTTGAATTTTATTAATTTGAATTTTGAATTTGAATTTTATTAATTTGAATTTGAATTTGAATTTTGAATTTTGAATTTTTAATTTGAATTTTGAATTTTGAATTTGTTAATTTGAATTTGAATTTTAATTTGAATTGTTAATTTGAATTTTGAATTTGATTTTGTTAATTTGAATTTTGAAATTTGATTTTGTTAATTTGAATTTTGAATTTGATTTTGTTAATTTGAATTTTGAATTTGATTTTGTTAATTTGAATTTTGAAATTTGATTTTGTTAATTTGAATTTTGAAATTTGATTTTGTTAATTTGAATTTTGAAATTTGATTTTGTTAATTTGAATTTTGAAATTTGATTTTGTTAATTTGAATTTTGAATATTTGATTTGTTAATTTGAATTTTGAAATTATTTTGTAATTTGAATTTTGAATTTGATTTTGTTAATTTGAATTTTGAAATTTGATTTTAGTTGTCTTATTCATCTCACTTGATCTAAGTTGTCAATCAAAGGGATCCTATGATTTGTGTAAGATATGTTTGAGTTTGATTTATAAAAGTTAATCTGACCTTTTGTTAGATTCAGGTTTGACAAGAAGCAGTTTAAAAGTATACTTCCATAATTGGTTTCCAGGCCGTGGCGAGGCACAGAGGTCTTCTTTGGCCGAAGCCTTATTGGATCAACAACCACTTTCTAGGCAAAACCGCTTAAGGAAGTTGTACTTTTAACCTACCTATTGAAACTCCTTGGTCTAACTAGTCTAGGATGTGGCGAGGTAGCTTCGGCTAGTTTCACTGGGCTAAGAAGACCAAATAGAGGACGCCTTCCCCTACCTGACTCCTTAGATCAGCTTCCCTAACGTACTATCAGCTCGCCCTACCCTGGTACTGAGTAGGTCAAGTGTCAGACTAACTTTTGAAACTAGTCCTAGGTACCCAGACGGGTAAAGGGTGACTTTGAGGTGCCAACTAATTTGGAGCTTCCCCCTAAATTGTAGACTGGGTGTCTAGGGTCAATGTAGTGGATGTCCCTTTTTGGGACATAAAGTTGATTCTGACCTACTTGCTTTGTTAGGTAAGCTTTCGGAACCCACGCTTTTCGTTGATTTTTGCGGGGGTGGATAAAGGAGATAAAGGATCTTTGGGCTGATCCTGATTTATATCCTATCCCAGATTTATTGTACATGCCCTTTTGTGATCCAAGAATGAGGTCAAGGTTCTTGGATCGAGTTGTGAAAGTTGCTAGTAGATCCTTAAGTTTTAGGACTTCGCCCTTTAGAGTGGAGTTTTCAGTTTCAAGCTCAATTGTCTTTTGATTTTGAGTTTGTTCAGTTAATGTTCTGGTATTAATTAATTGCTCCTTAAGGTCTTGATTTTCCTTAAGGAGCTGGTCATTCCTAGATTCAAATGCAAGTAATTTTTATTTAAAATGGAAATAATCTTAAAAAAATTTTCATTAACTGAATCTAAATATACCTTAGTCGAGTCGTCCGATCTCTTGACTCGACTCGTATTCGGAATCTTCGTCGTGCTCCGAGTCTGACCCGGGTCCAGTTGCCATTAGCGCGAGGTAGCTTGTCTTCTTTGGTGGTTCATAATCAGAGTCATCCGAACTCTCGTCCCAGGTGGCTTGAAGAGCCTTCTTCTTCTTGCTTTTCTTTGATTGGTCCTCCGTTTTGTAGGGACATTCATGTTTGAAGTGTCCTTTTCTGTTGCAACCGAAGCAGGTTATTTTGCTTTTGTCTCCATAACTGGTTGGCTTCATTATCTTTTGGAAATCTCTTTTCGAGAATTTGCTTTTCTTTTTGGCGAGGACTTTTCTTACTAAGTTAACCATTTGTTCCTCGTCATCTGAGTCTGAGTCTGACTCTTCTTCTGATTCTTGAATTTTCTTCTTCGACTTGACTTCTTTTGAAGAACCTGCAAACAAAGCAAATCCTTTCTCGGCCTTGGCGTTAGTTTGTTCGTGCAGTTCTAATTCACAGAATAGTTCATCTAAATTTATTTTGGAAAGATTCCTAGAAATTTTATAAGCATCTATGATGGATGCCCATAAAGAGTTTCTAGGAAAGGCATTTAGTGCATACCTTATAATATCTCTATTTTCTTGTTTGTGCCCAATGAGGTGGAGTCCATTTAGTATGTCCTTGATCCGGGCGTGGAGTTGGCTTGCAGACTCACCTTCCTGCATTTTTATGTTAAATAATTTATTCAATAACAAATCTCTTTTTGTTACCTTCGCATCTGAGGTGCCTTCATGCAGTTCAATCAGTTTGTCCCAAAGTTCTTTGGCAGATTCAGTTGGGCCGATACGGTTCAATTCCTCTTTGGTTAGTCCGCATTGGAGTGTGTTCTGTGCTTTGAACTCAATCTGAGCCTTTT